>QANZ01010888.1:10162-53889 GCA_003254925.1 Chamaecrista fasciculata
ATATATATACACATTATATTATTATAATATGTATATATATATATATTTTTGGCCGAAATGTATATATATATATATATTATAATTATAAAATATATATATATGAGAGAGATAGGGGGTGAATAAGAAAAAGAGGAAGAAAAAAAAATGATGAGTGGAGAGAGAAAGTTGTAAGTGTAATAAATGAGGGTATTGAAAATTACTATTTTGCTAAATAGTTTTTTTATATTTGTATTAGAGTATAGGTAATTATAGGTATTTGAGTAAGGGTATGTTAGTAATTGGATATGAAATATGTAACGAAATGAGTTTGTAATGAAGTGATATTTTTATAATGACTTTATCATTGGAAAACAAACACACATATAGCACTGTAGCTTAAGTTATGTAATGAAAATAGAGATAATAAATTTGTAATGAAAAGATAATTGTTTCCCAAACACACCCTTAGTTTGAAAGATGATGTTTTTAAAGATAAATTTTGTTTATTACATATTATGATTAGGTGGAAATTTTTTTAACCCATAAAAAATAAAGAATTATGAGTAAGGTAAAAACGTTTCGTGTACGCGTATAATTAAAAAGCTTTCGTTATTTAAAGTGAATTGATCCTCTCAATTTAAGCTACATAAATGGAAGTATGGAACTATCTTTTAATTGTAATTAAATATTAGGAAAAGAAGAAGAAGAGGGATATGATAAAGTTTTTGAGAGTAATTATTTGTCTTGATGTCTTTAGTCTTTACATTAAAAAAGATAGAGAAACAAGAAAACTGGTCTCTTCTAAAATTATAAGATATAATAAAGTTTAAGATAAATATTCTATAGTTTTCATATATTTTATTTCAATACCGTGTGGTTTTAAAAGTGACATTTGAGTGGCATTAGATTATCAACATTAACACAATAGGTCCCTGAGATTTACTTTCGTTAAGATTTAACGGTAAGTGAACATGTGATAAATCATGTGACCACCATCAGGATACCAAAATGAAATATATACAAATCACAAGATACCAAAGGATAATTTATTCATTTATTTATCAGGACTCGATCCACTTCACACACTTAGCAACGGTAGGAGAGACTCCCAACGAGTAGTTGCATTCCCAAGGTCTTGAACTCGAGACTTTGCTTAAGTGGTACTAAACCACTTATCACTTGAACTAACCACTTGTTTAATTTGCAAAGTAAGATCTATATATATATATAAAGCAGATAACTTTCCACCAGAAGCTGCCATGTGGATCTAAATTTTTTTTTTTGGTCACTACTTTGCTCATTAATTCTCTAACTTCATCCAATAGAAATCCTCCTTTGCATTTTCCTGTTGACCTTCTATCCCTCCACCTAAATCTCAACCAATAGTCTTCTTTGTTTGAGTATTTGTCTTCCATTTATATCTCCACTTTTCATTCTCCCTATTGAGCAAAACGTTTTTTTTTTGTATCTCATTTGCTGAACCTTAAATTCGACCAATAGCCATCCTTGGTTCCTTATTCTCCCTACGTATTGAGTCAATTTTTTTTTTACGTCTATTTTGCTCATTGATTTTTCTTACTTCACCCAATGGAAATCCTCCTTTGCATTTTCCTATTGACTTTCTATCCCTCTACCTAAATCTCAACCAATAGCCATCTTTGTTTCAGTATTTCTCTTCCATTTATATCCCCACTTTTCTCTCTCCCTATTGAGCATATCGTTTTTTTTTTTGAAACTCATATGTTGAACCTAGAATTCAACCAATAGGCATCATTGGTTCCTAGAATTCAACCAATAGGCATCATTGGTTCATTAATTCTACCTTTCTATTGAGGCAAAATTCCAACCAACAGTCTTCTCAATTTAGTTTCCTCTACAACCACTTTCGAAAATCCAGGTGCATTCATTGCCAACCATATTTCTATCTGTAGTTGAGTTTGGTAATTGTTTCATTGACCATCTGAATTCGAATTTTTGGTGGGAATATGGCAATCTTCCTCATTCTATATATAGTCATTAGTTTGCCTCAATGAACAACCCAACTCACCTTATATTGCTTCAGATTCTGTATTGTTTTGGGATAAAGAAAGGTTATATTTCTTTTCTTCTTTTTATTGTTTTCCTTGGGTTTGCTATTTTACTGCCTATCTATTCTATTCATATCTATTGATGCTTATTTAAACAATTTTCTACATACCTGTTTCCATTGCCACATGCTATATAGTGATTCAATTCGCTGTTCTGTAACTTTTCATATCTTGTCTGCCCAATTGTCAATCTTCTTTGAATTTGGAGATATCTTCTCAGCTACTGGATAATGACTTTCCTGGACAAGCAATGGATGATTAAAAGCTTCTCGGCTACTACAGTTTTTGCAGGTCAAATCTTGAGTTATGTATCAGAACTATTCAATCATGACATTAAATAGTAAAGCATACCAGTATTGATCACAATCTTCACATTTACAGTAAATGGTTTCTTTGTTGAATACATGACAGCTCTTCATATTGATGTTGTCCATTTCTTATTTTCACTAAAATCTCATATGTTCAGGCCAAATGTCTCATACTGTTTCTTCGATAAGCTTCATGGAGAATGAGTGGAGGAGAACGAATTGAAGATCAAAGGCTATGACATAATTGTAATACAAAAAGTAATTATGAGACTTTTCACTTATATGTATATGTTTAGTTGAAATCTGTGTTTTTAGTTTCATTTATATATTGTTTGTTGTTTTGTACGCAGGAAGGATGAAAAAAACCTTTAGAAGCCTCATGAAATCTTATGGATGCAGTCAATTCAGAATTCTCTTTTGAAGCAGTGGAATCTACAAACCTAGCCCCATTGAAGAAGTTGAAGACTTTTTAGTTTTCTCCACTATGTTAATAAATTTTAAATTTTTCCTTTATTTTTTTTTTGGAAACTATTATGTAAATTTAGACTATTATGTAAAGTGTATTCCAAATATTAATTATGAGACATTTCACTTATATGTATATGTTTAGTTCAAATATGTGTTTTTAGTTACCTTTATATGTTGTTTGTTGTTTTTTATGCAGAAAGATTGAAAAAAGCCTATAAAAGCCTCCCGAAATATTATGACTGAAGTCAATACATAATTCTCTTTTGAAGTGGTGGAATCTACAAACATAGCCCCATTGAAGATGTTTCCTTTCTTTTTTTTTTAAGACTATTACGTAAATTAGAATAAGGAAAAATAAGTTCCAATATGTAATGATTTTCTTCGGAGCATTATCAAGCAATATAATCAATTTATATTCTGGTTTCGCAATATCTTAACAATTTATAAGATCCAAATTTTATGTCTGAATTTGGAATTTGAACAAACGAGATATTGTTAGTGATTTCATTCTAATCAATATATATTGCATTACCTAATCAGTATATACTGCATTATGTAATCAAATATAATTTATATGGATTTGATTAAGAAAAGCTTAAATTATTAACTTCCTTCGTTTTTTTGTTTAGTTAAACCTATTAATTATTTTAGATATCTTAATTGTAGGGTTTCATTAAGTAATCAGAATCCGTAATGAAAGCCAATTAGTTCCCTTGCCTATTCATATATCTCTTATATTTAAAAGATATCTCTTATATTTTTTCTATTTTTTCCTCTATAAATAGTAGTTTTGATCGAAAGATTATCTATGCATTTTTTAGTAGGTTTCATTAAGGAATCAGAATCCGTAATGAAAGCCAATTAGTTCCCTTGCCTATTCATATATCTCTTATATTTAAAAGATATCTGTTATATTTTTTCCATGTTTTCCTCTATAAATAGTACTTTTGATCGAAAGATAATCTATGCATTTTTTAGTAATATTAAAAATTTCATCTTCAGAATTTTTTTTTTAATGTCTCTCCAGAATGATCATTCGGCTAGGGAAGAATTTGTTTCTTCTGACCTTGATTGGTACTCTGATAATTCAGGACTCCTTATTGAACAAGATATTTTGAAAAGTCCTCCTGTTAGAAGCGTTCGGGCAGTTGGAAAATTAACAACTGATGTTGGTTTTAGTCATTCATATTTTTTTAACATTTTAAATTCTGTTCCAAATTAACTGACTTACTTTCTCATTTTACAGATAAACTGGTGTGTGATATTTGGTGTTATTGTCAGTGTTGATTTAGATTCGGGCTGGTACATTAATTCATGCAAAAGTTGCATGAATAAAGTAAATGACTATGACCTCGGGACTTTATGTAGTAATTGTGGAGAGCTTCTGTTGACTGTTGTTCCCAAATTTTGTGTACAAGTTCAAGTTTTATATGGTTCTGAAGAATGGAATTTGAAAATGTTTGACCGTGAGGTGTCCAAACTACTCAGTTGCTCTGCATCTGATTTACTTCCGAACAGGGTTTCTTTTTTAATTTTGAATTCCTTGACTCCTAATATTTGTAATTTCACCAGTTTAATTTCTTGAAACTGAGTTTATTCCATTTTTTTGTTGTTAGGATTCTGGTGTTGATAACTTTTTTCCCGAGGAAATTGAAGAAATTGTAGGAAGTCAACTACTTTTTAAATTGAGGCTTTGTGACGATAGTTTCTCGACACCTGATCCTATTTTTTCTGTTATTGGTGTTACTGATAATGAAGTTCTTAAGGAGAAATTTAGAGAAAAGATGCAATCAGTTGAGGTAATTTAATAGTTTTTTGGAGACTTTTACAGATTTTGTTCGTTGTTGAATCTATTCGTTGTAGTCAAAGTTATATATTTCCATTTGTTTTTTGAATCTCATTCCTTTTTTTCTTTTTCTATGAAGGACTCTGTAGTGAATTAAAGGTTTCAATTCCCTTTTGAAGATGAATGGGCAGTTATATAATGGATACCAACAGCCGTTTGTAGTAGTTTTTCAATATTTAAGCTTCCTGAGTTATTTCTTTTAATGTTTGTTTAACTAGGTCTGTCCTAATTCGAATATGTTGTAGTTCAAGTATGACTAGCAATGTTTTATGAGTAATTTTATAAATAATATTAAGTTATTTATCCCATTACTGTATTGTTGCAACACTGATGACTTATCCCAATTTTGTTATGTATGATAAATCTATTAGAACAGAAACATATATCTATTTGTGAATAGAACGCATTGTGAGTACAACAACTAAATAATACCAGTATTCATATCACATTCATTGTAAAGTAAGCATGATCCTTCAAATTTTGAAGTATATTAATCTCATTATGATGTTCAGCAGTATAAATCTAATCACATGAATTGTTATGATTCCTATATGCTTTATTTAAAGTAATGCAGATATCAATGATGGTTAATAGGTGATACCAACCTTGACTTTTCGTAGGAATTTTTCAATGGGTGTCTATTTATTCTATGAATCACATCTTGATATCTGTAAATAAGAAGTTTGAAGGACTAATAAGATGTATTTAAACTACACCACATTCTAGAGAGAGTCAATGACAGATAATTTATGTTGAGTAATGGTATTGATTTGGTAACAAGTTATTTGTATCTCAAGCAAAACTAATTTGAATCGATGATTACATAGAAGCCCTCAAACTAAAATTTTATCTATGTTGATCCTCGGAATCACTGTTGTCTCTACAAAATTTCACAACACTCTCTACAAAATTACCCTTTTGAAGTAGAATCAACAGTTATCTAATGGGTACCAGTAGCCTTTTGTAGAATTTTTTCAATATTTATCTTTTCTGAGTTATTTCTTTTGATTTTTGTGTAAGTAAGTCTGCCCTAATGACTAAATTGTAGTTCAAGTAATGCAGTATAAATCTCCGTATGAGGTTCAGCAGTATAAATCTAATCATATGAATTCTTATGATTACCATATGCTTCATTTATATTAATGCAGATATCAATAATGGTTAATAGGTGATACCAACCTTGACTGTTCGTAGGAACTTTTCGTTGGATGGCTATTTATTCTCTGAATCACATCTTGGTATCTGTAAATAAGAAGTTTGAAGGACTAATCAGATGTATTTAAAATACACCACATTCTAGAGAGTGTCAATTACAGTTGATTTATAGTAAAGTAATGGTATTGATTTGGTTAGATATTATTTGTATCTCAAGCAAAACTAATATGAATTGACGTTTACATAAAAGCCCTCAAACTAAAATATCATCTATTTTGATTTTCAGAATCTCTGTTGTCTCTATAAAATTACACAACACTCTCTACAAAATTTCCCTTTTGAAGAAGAATCAGAATCTCTGTTGTCTCTACAAAATTTCACAACACTCTACAAAATTTCCCTTTTGAAGAAGAATCAGCAGTTATCTAAAACTAACCAGCAGTCTTTTGCAGAACTTTTTTTTTGGGGTTCAGTATCCTCTTTTGTTTTTTTTTTAATTATCGTTTCCACAGATTTTGTTACCATTTATTACCCAACTGTTTTATTGATTTTCAGGAAACATCTAACCTATAAGTAGCCATTAGTTTGTTATTATGCGATGTGCCTTCCTTTTTCTGTACTGTGGTGTTTGTACTCCCTTATTCCTATAGGTTTCTTATATTTTTCCAATTCAAGAGGCACTGTTCTAATGCTTCCAGAAGATGGTGCTGCTGCTGGGATGTCAGACCCCGAGTTTTTTTGGAAGACTCATGAGATTGAGTTAGTTCTACAATATAGTCGTGAGAGATTTGTACACTATAATGTAAATAGATGTTTGGCTGAGGTTGCTGTTTTTAATTTCTCAGTCGATCTATATTTTATTTTTTTATTCCAGTTGCAGGAGATATAATGTCGACACTATATTCTCATTTTATGGTTGTATTGTGTATTCGTTTTCATCTAATTCTCATATAATGCAAATTGTAGAATTCACATTTAGTCTTTCTATTTTTTTCTCATCCCCATCTTATTTTGTTGTATTATGCAGAACTCATGTATGAAGACTTCTATTATGTCTAAGAGGGTTAGAGCAGATTTTCAGGCCAACGTTTCATCTTCTGCTTCTGTTTGTCTATCTAATTCCGCTGTCAAGAAGTTCAGATTTACAGAGTCAAGCAAAGATGCTCAGTAGACAGAGTTTATAACTTAGAGAGTGTTCAATTTGTTTAGACTTTGTTAGAGATGTATTTTCGCTTTTTATCTTTGTATTTCTCTGTTATGGGTTGGTTATGTTTTAGTTCTGTAGTTGTAGTATTTTGCAGTCATTATATGCTTAAGTATTGCCTATTCAATTTAAGCGGTATTCTGTTTTCTCATGTCAGTGTTTTTATATAGATTAATTCATCGCGATTTTTATTATTTTTATTTTTATGGAGAAATAGCCTATATTAGAATCATATAACGAATCATTACTATTTATGGTATAGCAATCCAATCACTATCTGCATTCCTAAAATCATAGTTAACTAAAATTTGATTAAATATGAATATCAAAGGTCGTTACTTATTTATTTAATCATTGGGAGTTGAATAGATACTTATTTTTAAATTTAGGTAACCAATAAATAGATTGATAGGATAGAGTAATTAACTATTGACTGAGTTCACATTACCTGTTATGTATGAGTTAGGCATAGTAATTATTTATTATTTCATTTTGTTTAACTTTTATTATGAATTTTACGATTTTATTTATTTAAAATTGATATAAACCATATCTAATTGGAATTTGTCGATTGAGATTATTTGATTTCAGTTTGCGATTCTTGGCAGATATTAATGAGCAGTTGATTCGATATCTTTATTTAAATATACCATTATTGTAGGGCTTTTGATATCCGTACATTTGTTGGTAGAAAAGTCGATTTGTTTCTTATTCCTTTCCCAAGTAACTGTCAGCAGCAGTTATTCATTGTTCATTGGATGCATGCATGAGTCTATCCTATTTATTTCTATTATAAATCTGATCCTCAATTCGTGTTTCTCAATATAAATATAGGCATTCGTGTTTCAGAACCCTTCACTATCTTCTGTTTCTATCAAATCATTATATTATCTTCCAAAGTCTGTGAGGTTTTCTGCTGTCGTTTTATTGTAAATGGCTTTTCATAATGTTACTGATTTATTCCCTCATCCTAGATGTTGGAGAATTAAGGTCGGGGTTATCCGGCTATGGAGGATGCCTTCTTATCTCCATCCTGATGATCATTCAAGCATTGACATGGTTTTTGCTGATGGTCAAGTTAGTTTGATGTATTTTAAATATTTTTTATTTTTTCCCCTATATTAATTTGTTGTTCTGTTAACCATTAAGCAATATATTATAGATAAGAATTGCTAACCTGTTTTATTTTTGTTTTTTTAAGGGAGTGTGTATCTCTGCTCATATAACTAAGTTTTTCTTCTCAAAGGTTACTGACCTTTTGGAAGAAGGAAAAGTATATGTAATCTCAAATTTTTGTTTATCTCCCAACCGTGGTTCGTTCAAGACTACACTACATGCCTACCGAATCAAGTTCCAGGAGAAAACTTTGGTTGAACCTGTTCAAGATGACCCAACCATATCTTTATATGGTTTTAAGTTCATCTCTTTTCCTGACATATCTGCTAGAATTTATGATGAAAGCTTCTTGGTTGGTTAGTTTCTTACCTTTCTTATCAATTTTGTAATTTAGGCGTTTTACTTAGTTTGTTGTATTGAACTATTTTCTTATTCTTAACAGATGTAATAGGTTTGTTGACATGCAAGAGTGATGTCAATCATTCAATTGTTGATGGAAAACTGACACAGTCTATTGAAGTCGAGCTTACTGATTCTGAGTAAGATTACTGTACTAAATATTTATTTTTTTTGTGTTGTTTGTCTTTTGTATAATATATTGTTATTTTCTTAAATGTTGATTGTTGAATTGATATAGGTCAAACAAACTATTTTGTACTTTAAGGGGACATCTCTGTGAGTTGTTGAGTGAATATTTAAGGACGGCATCCAATAAACCAATTGTTATTGTTCTGCAGTGGGTGAAGATTACAAGTTTTCAAATATTTTTTGTGATTGTTTATTTGATCTTTTAAATATATGTTTTTGTTAAACAATATAAAATCTATATTTGATTGATACAGGAGATTTCACTACGCGTACTATTTACAATGTTCGTCACCCTTCTAGAATTTTGATTAATCCAGACCTGGAAGAATGTCGTTTGTTTCTTTCAAGGTATCTTTTATGTCCATATGTTCTATATCATTTTTAAAATGTCAGTTTTACTAATCATAGTTTATTGACAGGTTTTTTGACGGTCCTGGGGATGATTTTGTTGGTTCCGACCTTAGTTGGTATTCCGAGTCTTCAAGTGAATTGATCGAGAATGACATTTTGAACTCTGCTAATATAAAGAATTTTAGTGCCCTTGTGAAACTGTCCACTGATGTGAGATTTAGTTGCCTGACAAAATGTTTTTATGTAAGTTATGTTTTTATGGTTAACTGATTTAAACCTTAATTTTGCAGGTCAAGTATTGTGTGATTCTTGGAGTGATCCTTAGTGTTGACTCCAAAAAAGGCTGGTTCTATAAAGTTGAATTGAATGTGTTAGATGATTCAAGTTGTGCTACTTTCAAGTTATTTGACCGTGAGATTTCTGAGTTACTTAGTTGTTCTGCTGCTGATCTTCTGCAAGAGTTGGTATCTGTATGTGTCAATGTTTTTTTATAAATGCTATTATATTGGAGAAAGAGATATTTAATTATTTGATAATTAACATTTTATTTACATTTGGACATTAGGAGTTTGGTGCTGTTAGAGTAATTCCTGAAAAGTTTGAGGAATTAATGGGAAAGAGATTGCTTTTTAAATTGAAGATAAGTCAGGACACTATCTGCCAAGCTGATCCAACTTTTACTGTCATTGCCATTTCTGAGAATGAGGATTTAATTGAAAAGTTCAAGTTGTACACAGAGTTTAGTAAGGTATTGTATTTTTTTTTACTCTGATAATTTTAATTTAACTATTTTTCTTATAGTTTTTTTTTCTTTTTCAGGATGAAACTGTTAAAGAGGACACATCTGTTCTTAAAGACCCTATGAAGGTTGTTAATTCTTTTTCTATTCGTTTCTATGCTTAGTAAAGTTTGCTAACAGTCTTTTATATCATATTATTGTATATAGGGAACTGAGTTGATTGATCATGACCCTAATTTTGCCAAGATATCTATAGCGAAAAGACGGAATGGAGTTGTTGCTACCTCTTCTGCAGATTCGAAGAAGCTGAAGGCTGTCCCTCGTGATTAGTTTATATTTTGTTGTAGTTTATTATGTTTTTCTTTTTACAAGACATTGACAAGTTGGCTATAATTGTTTCTTATGTTTGAGAATGTTGGAATATTGGTTTTCACCATTGGGTGATACTGGAACACTATTATTGAACTTCTATAATTGCTGATTTAGTTTTATAATATTATGTTTTTTTTCCTCAATTATGCTTTCCTTATTTACATTTGGTCATTCGGAGTTGGGTGCTGTGAGAGTAATTCCTGGAAAGGTACAGGATTTAATGGGAAAGAGATTGCTTTTCAAATTGAAGATAAGTCTGGACACTTTCTTCCAAGCTGATCCATCTTTTTTTGTCATTGCCATTTCTAAGAATGAGGATTTAATTGAAAAGTTCCAGCTTTACACAGGATTTAATAAGGTAATTTATTATTTTTTATAGGCTTTTTTTAAATTTAACTATTTATCTTATAATTTTTTTTTTCCTTTTTCAGGATGAAACTGTTAAAGAGGACACGTCTGTTCTTAAAGACCCTGTGAAGGTTTTTCGTTCATTTTCTATTCGTTTCTATGCTTAGTAAAGTTTGCTAACAGTCTTTAATATCTTTTTGTTGTATATAGGAAACTGAGTTGATTGATCATGACCCTAACTTTGCCATGATATCTACATCGAAAAGACCAAATGGAGATGTTGCTACGTCTTTTGCAGATTCGAGAAGCTGAAGTCTGACTCTCATGAATAGTTTATAATTTGTAGTAGTTTAATATGTTTTTCTTTTTATAAGACATTGACAAGATGGCTATTTATGGTTCTTATGTTTGAGAATTATGGAATTTTGGTTTTCACGTATGGGTGACACTGTAACACTATTATTGAACTATTATAATTGCTGTTGTAGTTTTATAATATTATGTTCTTTTACGACAATTATGCTTTTCTTTTTTTTGTTTTCAATTTGTTGTTCTACAATCTTATTTGTTGTGGTACAGTGTAAAGTACTATATCTAATATCACATTCTATGAGAACAGGAAGTTTAAGTTCATCGATTGTATTCATTCTTCATATTAATATTTTATAAGAAGAGGAATATAAAAGTGTTTAACTATTTGAATATGGTCGCAGCTAATTTATGATTAAGAAAAGAAACTACAATGTTATTTTGGATTTCAAACCAGATTAATTCAAACTACAACGATTTTAATATGAATCAACAAACTTATAAGTCATATATGTACAGGTATTTTAAAATTGCAAAGGGATAACTATTTCCAGGTTTCATAAAAGGTACTCTTTGGACTAAATTTTTACTCATCGAATGGTTAATTCATTAACTTATATCAATAACTTTTAATTTCTCAAGGAGCACAAACGAGTCATTTATTTCACAATTTTTATCTGTATTTGAGTCTACATCGTAAGTTTAACAGGCCTTGAGAATTAATTCAGCAACCTTATCCTATTTATTTGTTCTTTGAATCATCAATGTTAATCTGATTACAACATAATTTAATTCACATTAATTTATTTGCAACATTTGTCTTCAGTAACATATTTAATGCTGGCATTTGAAAGGTTGTTAGTCATTTATTCCTAAAGTTACATCTGTTGAAATGGTGCTGTTTTACAAGAAGTTTGCTGTTGTTTCTTTTCTCCTCTATTTTCGATTCTTGAGAAGACATTTATTGTTATACTTCTTTCAAGATTTTGTTAGCGGGAATGATGATTCTTGCACCCCCAAGACTTTGACGTATAACTTAGGTTATAACTTTTGTGCTATATATAAATCACGGTTGTTCAGTCTTCTCAGTTCATGATATTTTTTGAACTTTTGCCTTAACGCTTATTCGTGTTGCAAGATGTCTTATAGGTTCGACAATGTTGTTGACTTAAATCCTCTAAAGAAAGTCTGGAAAATCAAAGTAAGGATTATACGTCTGTGGAGGATGCCTTCGTACACTAATCCATCCGACTTCTTTAGTCTAGAGATGGTGCTAAGTGATAAGACGGTAAATTATATTTGTATTTTTATTTTATTTGTTTTGTTCTTGTGTATTTTTGTTAATGTATTGTTTGTCATTGGCAGGGATGTCGTATACATGGTTATGTTAAAAAGTGTTTTTTGGCAAGGTTTACTCCACAGTTAGTTGAGGGCAAAGTATATGCCATATCTAATTTTTTACTGGGGCAAAATGGTGGTGCTTACAAATCCTGTGTTCACTCATACAAAATCAATTTCCAGTTTTCTACTGTTGTGAAACCCTTAGAGGACGATAAGGACATTCCATTGTATGGTTTTAATTTCATACCTTTTCCTGATATTTCTTCTAGGATCCACGACGATGGTTTGTTGGTTGGTAAGTAATATTTTTGTTTTAATATTATATTTTTTTTATGTAGTAATGTTTCAAGTTCAAATGTTTTATAAAGTTGTGTAATTTTGTATCAGATATCATTGGAATGCTTACTGGTAGGAGTGAGGTTTATGAAACTAATAAACCTGGGAAAGTCTCCAAAAGGATTGATATTGAGCTTACGGATCTCGAGTTTGAATCTTTCCATTTTATGGTTTTAGATATTTTGTCTATATAAAATTTATATGTAACACTTTTTTGTTTTCGTGTCTGTAGGGCGAATAAGGTTGTTTGTTCTTTGTGGGATGATTATTGTGATCTGTTGACTAATTACTTGAAGATCTCGAAAGACAAGCCTATTGTTCTTTTAATGCAATGGTGCAAAATCAAGGATTTTCCAGGTTCCTATAAGTTTATATTGTTCTGACATTAGTTTGTATGTTTGGTTTTTGACATTGTTTTAAATTTTTTATGTTAGGAAACTATGCTGCTCGGAAACTATCCAATTCTCTGTACTCCACTAGAATTTTTATTAATCCTGATGTGAATGAATGCCACCATTTTTTGGCGAGGTATTTTTTTTGAAAGTTCCCTATGAGTTATATAGTTTCTTCAAGTATTTAATTTATTATGCTTTTTTTCATCTTATGTTCAGGTATCTGGACGCGCCATCTAATGGAAATCTGACAACTAATGTTTCCTCCATATCTAATTCGTCAAGTTTGCCAATGATTGAAGAAGATTTGCTCACCCTTACTGTTGCTAAAAACATTGATGATCTTGGAGCCTGTTCTCGAGATGTTAGTTTTCTACCTTTGTTATTTTTCTCAAGATTGTTGTTTATATCTCTAATGATGTTTTGTTTGTTTTAGATCAACTCATGCGTTATTCTTGGAACTATACTTACAATTGAGACAACAAGAGGATGGTATTATAATTCGTGCAAGAAATGTAAGAAGAAAGTTGTTCCTGATGGTGAAGGTTTTTTTTGTGAGAAGTGTGGTTGTTTGGCAGAAGCTGTTATTCCAAGGTTTAAAGTTGAAGTGAAAGTTGTGGATGAATCTGGCTGTGTTGTGTTGATCTTATTTGATCGTGAAGTCTCACAAGTTTTAATGTGTTCTGCTACTGAATTGGTTGAAGGATTAGTTGCTGTATGTTTTTTTTTGTGACACATTTTATTGGAATTTACTCTTAGATTCCTATTTCTCATGTCATAATTTTTTACATTTCAAATCAGGACTATGGAGATCCTTCAGCGTATCCTCCAAAGCTTGATGAATTCCTTGGGAAGAAATTCCTTTTCAAGTTGAAAGTAAATGATGAGACATTTTCTAAAGCTGACCCTAAGTATATTGTTATGAGGATGTCTGATAAAGAGAATTTGATTGATCAGTACAATCTGAACAAAGTTAAGAACGAGGTATAACTTCAAGATGTTCACCTGCTTCTAATTTTTTCATTTTTAATTAATGTCTTTTTCTGTGGAATTTTAGGTTTCTCCGTGTAGTCGACCTTCTGCTGTTTTCTCAGATATTAATCAGGTTCAGTCTAAAATATTGTTCCCATTTTGAGTTTTTCTTTTATATTTGTTGATATTGTTTGTTTATATATTTTAATTACTGACGTGGTGTTTATTTTGATTTGTAGGAATCTTTGTCCTATAATTTGGCAGATAACTCTGATGGATTACTTACTCCAGCTAAGAGGCTTATTGATGATTTTGACGTTGAATGTTCTCCTGATGGCGGCGAAGCTCCTTCTGTTTCTTCAACATCTAAGATGAAGATCGTGAAGATTGAGTCAGACGATTAGCTATAGATTATTTTTAGTTGGCATCATTTTCTTTTGTTGTGGACAAATTACCGTTGTTGAACTCATTTTACTTTTTTTGATCTTTGATTGTACTAAGTTTGGTACATTTGGTTTTAATTTAATGATTAGACAATATTGTAAGGGTGTTTTTCTATTACTATCTATCCAGGTTGTATTGTGCCCTTTTTGAAGGTTTAATAGACTACTACAGATTTTATTATTTCAATTTAGTTCATATTACTCGTGTTTTGTTTGTTCTGTTCGTTTTTCTTAATGTACCATCTTTTATATTGTTGTAAAACTTATATTCCATAAAAATCTTTCTGTTTACGCGTTGACAATTTGTCATCTACTTTATATAGCAAGTTCCATGCTTGATCCAGAAAGTTATTTTTTATAGTCAAGTTTGTTAAGGTCATTTTGTTCGCACAATCAATTATATTGGAAGAAATACCTATTTCTACAACATCAAATGGTATTGGTAATTGTTCATTCTATAATTCATGATCAACATTATATTTTATTTAGTTTTTTATGGTTAACAACATCTGTAATTTATGGTTAACATCATCAAATGATATGGTTATTCTCAAATCTATAATTTATAGTTAACAACATCAAATGGTATGGTAATTCATCATTAACTAACCTTATTGTAGGGCTATACTCCAACATCTGCTGCATTCCCTCTTGAAAAAGCTTCATTTTCTTTTGTTCCATCCTATTTCTGCACACCATTGATCCTTCTCTCTGTAAAAAACATATCTTGATCAGTTTTCGTAGCATTTAATAGTCATTCTAAAAAATCATATTGCACAAATATTTTGTTTTAATGTATTTGTAAAGTTATATTAATAAAGTTACACTAATAAAATAGATAATTAATAAAGTAACACCAATCATCATTCATCAATCAATGAATCTGTCAATTAATTTTATTTCTTTACCCTCTTTAACCAAACATTTGATAATAGCAATTTATGAATAGATGTGGTTTTAATATAGATGTTTAGAGATAGATGCCATATGTCTCGAGAAAGCAAATACTTATTTTTATTGTATACGTTTTCAACTTCCTCAACAATTATTTTTTGTAGACTTATTGATCTTCCCCATCAATCAATTATGTTTTTTACCTTTTTAATTGTTTTCAAGGTGTTGGAAGTTTAAATGACCACTTTCTTTTTGTCTTCACACGGATATAGTCATTGAATATTCATGATTGTTTGCATTGATTAGTGTCCAGTATGTTTTCGCTCAATTTCACAATATGGGTTTAGTCATTATGGATTCCATTATATATACATATTTTTCAGCTTATTATCATTTCCATTATATATTGAACTCTATGTTATGTTCCAGAAATTGTGCAATTCTGCTTGAAGTCAGAATTACATGTGTGTTAATTGATTAGTTTTTCATAATCTTATAACCTAAGTTGTTCTTGTTCAAAGTCCCTGTTCAATATGCCTGTCTGGTATGTACAAGTTTCTGATTTAACACCTATTAGTAAGCAGTGTAGGGTGAAGGTTAGGATTGTGAGACATTGGAATTTACCCTGTCTAAGTAACCCTTCCCAAATTTCAAGTTCAGAGATGGTTCTATGTGACACCGCTGTATGTTTTATCTGCTTTCGTGGCATTGTTTTATTTTTCATTTTCTCTTTGAAATCTTTGTATTTGTTTATTATATTCCATTTCCGAAGAATCCACTTCACAATTTAATATTGTTATGCAGGGCTCACAAATTCATGCCCAAATCAAGAATTTGTTCCTATCTAAGTTCAATGATTTTATAGAAGAGGGGAAAGTATATGTTTTATCGAAATTTTCGGTTGTACCAGTTTGCGGTAGCTACAGAACATGCATGCACCCTTTCAAGATCAATTTTAACTTCTCCACTGTTCTTAGAGTTGTTGAAGATGATGTTAGCATCCCTTATTATGGTTTCCAATTCGTGCGTTATCGTGATATAACATGTGGTCTAAGAGATGACAGCTATTTGGTTGGTTAGTTTCTGGTGTTTTTTTCCTTTACTACAAACCTTTTTTTAGTTTTATAATTTTTTTTCGTTCCTTATCCAGATATTGTTGGCATTCTGAGTTATAAGGGAGATGTGAAGAAATGTTGTATAGGAGGAAAAGACATTAAGTGTGTTGACATTGAACTTACCGACGCTCAGTAAGTTTGTATTTGTATGTTATTAACATTTTTTTTTATCTTTCTCTATATTACTATCTATTGAGTGGATCTTTTTGTTTGAGATTCTATACCAAATGTTGTTTTGTACAGGTCAAATAGGATTTCTTGTACTTTGTGGGATGGTTGTTGCCAAATGCTGTCTGACTATCTGCGTTTTGCTTACGAAGATCCTATTGTTATATTGCTTCAATGGTGCAAGATTAAAGATGCTCCAGGTTTTTCATTTTATTTTGGCATTGAGACTGTGTGATTCTTAAGTTATTTTTATCTGATATTGTTCTTTTCTCTATGTTAAGGATGTATTGGTAATCGTAAAGTTTGCAATATTTTGTACGTCTCACATATGTTTATTAACCCGCAAGTTCAGGAATATGTTGACTTCTTACATAGGTACGACTTCACCCTTTTTTTTAGTTAATTACCATATATTTTGCATATTATTTTCTCTATACGTTCTATATTGTCAGGTTTTCTTGCGCATGTGGTGATTGTTCCTCTGCCTTCAGTTTTGGTCTTTGTAGACAACCTCCATCTAAAGCTACTGATGGTGTTGATGTTGTCCCTTTGGAATTAGATTATATAAAGCATCTCTCTGGAATTCCCAATGATGTTAGTTATTTTTGTTTGTACTGTGTCTGTTTTTATATTTATGATGCGTGGATCTCTAATTTTCGTTTGTTTTTTACAGGTTCATTACTGCTATGTTTTTGGCTTAATATTAGCAGTACTTACAAAGAAAGGCTGGTATTACAATTCATGTTCTGTCTGCAATCGGAAGGTTGTTCATAATGGTTCTTATTTTACATGTCTTGAATGCGGGGTCATTGTTGATTCTGTTCTGCCAAAATTCAAATTGGATGTTAAAGTTTCTGATGATTCTGGCTCTGTTATCCTTGAGCTAAGTGACCGGGAGGTTACTAAGATGTTACGTTGCTCTGCCCTTGACTTATTACACCAGTTTTGTACCGTACGTATTTTGTATGCTTTAGTATTTCATTATGTCTTTTTTTTTTTTAAATATTGTCTGCTTATGATTTATTCTCATTCTATGTCATTAGGATGGTGGGTACATTCCTCATGTTCCGTCTATCATTGCTGATCTTGTGGGTCAAAAATTCATTTTCAAGTTGAAAATGAATGACTGTCCTTCGTTGAAGTCTTCTCCGAAATTCACTGTGTTGGATATTTTCATGAATGTGCAGTTATTTGATCTGTCTTCTCTCCACTATAAAATTGCGGTATTGTATATTTTTGTACAATGAATGTTAAATCTCAATGTTGTTTTCTGTATTTGTTTGGTATGTTTT
Source organism: Chamaecrista fasciculata (assembly GCA_003254925.1). NCBI lineage: Eukaryota > Viridiplantae > Streptophyta > Magnoliopsida > Fabales > Fabaceae > Chamaecrista > Chamaecrista fasciculata. Next base: position 27,986 of record QANZ01010888.1, read on the forward strand.
AATTGTTAGCTATCAATTACTGATGTATTCTTTCTGCTTTTCGATTTTCTTTTTATTTTCTGTCTTAATTACATGTCTCTACTGTTAATGGTTTGTATGTTAACTATGTTTAGTTTTAACATTCATAGGATAATCGAGACCACAATATTCAAGTTGGTTGTTCTTCTGCTTTGGCTGATGAATCTACTTTCAAGCAAATCTTAGATAAGGACGTTTCTTCGGCAACTACTGAAGTATCTTGTGGCTATTCTGATATGAAAAAGTTTCCTGCTGATTCCCATCCTGCGCTTTAGATTCGATGTTTGGCATTTTCTTTTCCAGGAAAATGTTGGTCCATGTTCCAAATAATATTATTGTATACGTGTAACTGTTTTTTGTTTTTTTTATGTGGTACTTTACATTATCCTATCGTTTGGACTAGGTCATTAATATATTATTTGTTTTTCTGTCGCTTCTTTTTTAATACGTTGTCTTTCGTTTGTATTTCGTTTGGTTATGTTATGCCGAAGAGGGATTTTTGTTGGTCTTATTGTAAATTTTGTCTTATTTATGTTTTTTTTGGTACATAATGTACTGTGACATATTTTGTATCACAATTATTGACTGCTAAATAACAATGATAATGATGTTAAGCTCAACATTTTAGTTAGTGATTATCTCAACAAAACCTAACAAGTAATATTGCGAGTCAAGCAATACTCATATGTTGAGAACAACTTGCATCTTGACAGCCAATAATGGTCTGATATCATATTATTGTGATTTCCATCTACTTTAACGAAGTATTATATAGATGAAACATTATTGAGAACTTTATAGTAGTCCAATTCGTTTAGTTGGTCAAGGTTGTGCATTATTCAACTGCAGTGACAGCTTTGTCCTAAGGAAATTGGCGAATAAACTAAAAACAGTATTTCTGTCTTGAAAAAAATTTTTGGCTCTGAAATGGTAATAAAACAATTTCTTCAGTATATTCTCACTTATTATTGTAGAGCTACTCATATTCTTACTTAAAAAAACTATTAAGATATTCTATGTGACACAACTAATTTGGCGTGAGTTCAATAATGTTTTATTAGTATAGTTATTGTGTATTGGAAGTTGAATAAATGGTCAACTATTGTCAACTAAAACTCATTGATGCTGACAACTTTTTATAATGGAACTCTTCGTTTTCATTTTCAGATAACCATCAAAGTATTAATGTACTAAATAACAACAATGAATTTATGGTGGTCGGCATTTAATTTGTAAGTTCATATATCATGGGTAACATATACTTTAGTTGGTTCACGTGATTTGGTTCATATTCTCTACTTTTATTGATGGATTGGTAACTGAAATTTAGTCAAGTGTCTTTCTTATAAGGAATTATGATTTTTTTAGTGTTATATTTTCATGTTCATCTACCTCATATGTCCTTCGTTGTTATGATGCGGATTCATGTTCATTCTCTTGATTAGCCCATATTTTCCAATTATATTCGTTTAGCAATGGATCGTTTGTCTATGAGGAGCTCTTCTCTTCCAAGTTCTTCTATCAATGGTGATATATTGAGCCATATCTTTCTGTAGATTTTTGTTGTTATTTTTGCTTTTGTAAATCTTTTGTTTAATGAAGTTATTCTGTATGTGTGCAAAATTGGTGTTCTTATTCACTTACTTGCAGATGAAAATAGTACTCCAAACATAAAGAATCATGCTCGGAACTCAGGTTCTTCTAGTAAGTTTGTTTTAATTGATTTGTACTCTGCTATATACATATTATTATATTGTCTAACTCTCCTTATATCTTTAAAATGTGTATTTGTTTTTTCTTATTTGTGTTTTTCTGTTTTTTTCTTGGCAGTTTTTATTCTTTCTCCATATATCATTATTCATTTTCTCTTAAACCTTTGTTTTTTTTTGTTTGTAGACATTACTATTCCTACAGGACAAATGTCTCGTGTTTCAAATAGATTGTCTCGTGGTAATATGTTTTTGGTCATCTTTTAGTCCTCAGTACTTTTTTTGTATCTTTCCTTATTTAAAAATCATAAGTTGGTTGTTATTTGTTGAACTGTTTGTTAATTTTTATATGTCGTATGGTTTAAAAATTTCTGTGTCTACTTTTGTTTGTAATGTTTATAGTTGAAGGCTCATGATATTTTTTTCTTTCTTTCAGCTATTTCAAAGTTTGGCTTCTCCCAAAATGTGTCATTTCAAGATTTTCCCCCCTGCAACACTAATGGTTTTACCTTTGTTCTTGGTGTAAAGTGTTCTGTACATTAATTTATATTCAGAATTGTTGTCATTATTTTTATATGTATGTGCATATTACCAGGTCCTATAAACGTTGCTGAAGTCAATGCTGGTGAAGCTAAATTAAGACGCGTTCAAAGGAAACGGATTGTGGATGTTAAGAAGAGAAGGGCCCTGGGAACATCTTATGAGTCCAATGTGTTAAAGGATATCACGAATTTGAATTGTTCTGGATCTTCAAATGTTCAGTTAAGCTCTGGAGGTACTTTATAGACAGATTTTTGGTCAGTAATATTTCTTTAATCACTTATTTCTTTATATATATTTGATTTAACAATGTTTGTTTATTTAGGCAATCAAGATCAGACTACTTGTAATACCCCAGATTTAATTTTAATTTCAATTTTTAAGGTGAATTAAAATATTGTACTATTTGTGTATTTGTTAGAAAGATGTGAATTAAATGCCTTAATTGGAGCTTGATGATAGAAAATAAAATATACGAAATAGGAGTAGATAAAATTATGATAAGTATGAGGGTCAAAATGTAAATAAGTAAATAAATTAAAGTTATTAGAAGGAAAAGGGACTAAAGTGCAAAAAAATGGATAGTTGTCAAAAGTTTAGGAAAGTATATAAGATTGTGTGGAAATAGGCTTTGAAGTGATTTAAAACATGGAGGGATCGAATTGGAATTGAAAATAAATTTTAGGAGTTTAAGAGAAGTAATTAGAAAGATTTGGGGGAAGAAATGTAGATCTTCCCAAACTTAATAAAATGCAAATTATAAGAATTGAAGAGGAAGAAGAATCGGGAGAGGAAGGAAATTTGAGACAGAAAACAGAGTGGTGGCGAGGGTTTGGAGGAAGTGAGAAAGAATGGCGGATATCTTTGCATCTAACGATCCGTTTTCAACGTTCTACCCCTCAAATCGAAGCTTAGAACGAGACAAAGCTAACCCTAGTTCCAGTTAGAAATTCCAACGGTTGGATGGAGAGATATTTGAGATCGAACATGACGTCAGTTTTGGTAGTTATGCAGAAATTTGGAGTTTGAAGGACTAAATCGTCTCTAGGTAGGGTTTATTCTTTCTCTCCTCATTCAAAGCTGCATTTCATCCTATGTTTGCTTAGGGTTTCATGATTTGTGATGGTGGTTTATGTTTTCAAGATATTGTGAAATTTTCTTGAATTCAAGTTTTAGAATTCATATAGTTTGCTTAAAAATGTGGAGTTGTGAGAAAGTGTGCTAGATGATGTTGTTATTGATGCTTGTTAAGTTTGTGGTTGATGGTTTTGGGCTTAGGGTTGTTTCGGTAATGGAAGGAAACTAAGAATTTTAATTTTGGTGTTGAAGAAAACTACAAAAGTAGTCCTTTTCTAAATTTTGGGAAAAAATTCAGATTGGTCCTTTTTCTGGATTTTAAGAAAAGTTACAAGTTGACACCCAAGTTTCTTTTTAGTCTTCTAGTTTAGAGGCTATAATCTTAGGTGAGTGTGGTTAAGGGTCAAAGATAGGTGTTAGGAAGAGGGTGTTGCATATGAACCTTTTGCTAGTGTTGTGAAGAATTGGATTTTCGAGTCTTTGGATCGAGTTCGTGAATGGTGATGTTGATTGGTATTTTTGACTGTAGTTATGTTCCTAGATGCTTGCTTTGGTTGTTGGAAGAAAGTATGAAGGCTATGGAGTCCATCCTATTGACTAAGGTGAGTGGCTTTCTTATCCTTGTCCCTTAAGGGTTTATTTGTATATAAATATACTATCCTTGAGCTTGAATGGATTGATTGAATTATTTTAGAAACTGTGCTAGTAGTGAGATGCTATTGATTATATGATTTGATTGAGAATCAAATGCGTATGTTTAAGCTTCCGGGTGGTGAGTTGAGACAGAAGATTGAATAAATTAAACTGACTGTGTGAGATTGATCTATTGTGGTCGATAACTGTGTTGATTTCTATCTTGTGATGATGAGGGGTTAAATTATATGATTGATATCCAATGCATGAACTTCTTGGTTGAGTCGCCTTGATGTAAGTATGGAATTTTTATTGCGTATCTTAGTTAATCATTTAAAATGTAGATCTATGTTGGTGGTAATAATTAATTTTTAGTCAAAGTGTTGTATGTTCTGGGTTGACTAAATTTAGCTTGAGCTTCTGCTTGCGCTTGTGTTTGTGTTTGTGTGTGATTTTGATTAGGTTTTTGTTTGTGTATGTGCTTGCTCTCTCGTGATACTGATTGAAAATCTTACATTGGTGTGTACTTTACTGTTGATTGTGTGTGAAATGAATGAGATAATGTTGTGTGCGCTCCCGATGGGTGAAAAGCTGTGTGCGGTCCCCACGGGTTGAGATAATTCTATGTGCGGTCCCGATGGGTGAGAAGCTTTGTGCGGTCTCCACGGGCTGAGGTAATGCTGTGTGCGGTCCCGATGGGTGAAAAACTGTGTGCGGTCCCCACGGGTTGAGAACGTGAGGTGATGCTGTGTGCGGTTCCCTCATGATTGGAGGCAGAATTGAAATATCATAATTGTGTTATGCTGAATATTGAAATTACGGATATTAAATGTTTTATGACTAATGATGGTTCGAATGACATTAATCCGATTGTTGTGGTGTTGCTGACTACCTTACAGGTAGATATTAATGTGGTAGACATCATCTAGTCATCTCTGGATTTATATGGGTTTCTTTTGAACAAAATATTGAATTCACTTTTAATTGGTATTTTCAAGAAAACATTTCTACTTTTATTTTAAATGACTTACCAAAGCTATATTTCGAGTATCTCAAAATAGACTTGAGAGAGATCTATATTTCTTCTGTCAGGATGTTTTTACTTAAGGTTTAAATCTCTCATGAGACCTTAGTTCTCTTATTGGTCTTAAAGAAATTATTTGAATAGTCCTTATGAGTTATAAGTTTTGATTGATTTAAACACTTTATCTCCCTAAGATTTTGATCCTTGAAAGAATTTTTAAAAGATTTTATAATCTGTTATCCCTCCCCAAACTTTATTTTAGCAAAGCAAAATTTTGTCACTTTCTCTACAAAACTTTATCTTCTTCGCAAATGAAATCTCAAAGTATGTTTCCCTAAAATTTCTGATTTCAAAAGGTGTTCTCAAATCCATGGTTAATCTTGTATTTTATATTGTTTTAAAATTTACTGGTTTTCTAGAAGTTGAGTTGCTATTGTCTTGTCATTAGGATACATGTTGGAATTGTTGGAAGAAGCTGAATTATTTTAGTGGAACGAATGTTATTGTAAATTTCTCATTGTTGGCGATTGCTAGCTTGGTTGATGACCCCTCTCCCTACGTGGTGGTGCCCTACACCACGACTGGGATGGGTTAGCCGCTCACTGAGTTTCGACTCACCCCACGTTTAACATTTTTCAGATACAGGTGAATGTCAAGTGTCAACTTTTGCTATGAAAGGGAATTATTCAGAAACTCACGTCATTGTTCGTGTGGGTATTTATTTCATTGAATAGGACGGTGTTTAAATTCTAGTTTGTCAGCTCCACTAGTACTTAAGGAGGGTATTCAGGGATTTAATTGATATTTTGTATGACTCATTGATGCCATAGTTTTATTTGGCACTGTATCTTTATTTGACATTTTGAGACAGTGTTTGCATTGATTGATGATATTTTAAATTGATAGATTGTCGGAAATGTGCAAGTGAATGATGAATTACGTATGCCCAAGTATTGTTTAGTATAATTGTATAAAGTGAATTGTTACGTTGTTATTGTGTTTTTGATATGGGTTGACAGTGGGTAGGCTTACGGCGTGGGATGGACCCATGTCCGTGCCGGTCACGTGCTCCCACGGAGGGGGTCGTGACACTACTTCTCCGTCCATTTTATCATTCTCCAATGATGCTTACGCTTTTTCTAATACCACTTCTTTAGCTAAAACTTCTGCCAAACACAGCCGTTTTTAGAGAAGGTGATATTTTCCCACGAAGTTCAGGTCATTTTGTTTGAACGATACAATAGCATCTTTAAAAGTTTTTTGTTGGCAAGTTTTGCTTGTCTCATGATCTTGTCCGTTTGTTGGTAAAATTTAGGTTCTCAAATCTCTCCCGGTGAAACATCTTTCAAGCCTTTTAAGAGGATTAGACAAGGGTCGTTCGGTCAATCAATTATGTTGGAACAAATTCCTATCTCTACAACATCAAATGGTATTGGTAATTGATCAATCTATAATTTATGGTTAACAATATATTTTATTTAGTCTTTTAATTTTACCATTTGGTGCAGCTATCAATCAAGAACAATCACTTACGTCAGACTTAACAAATGTTCAGCAACATACTTCTGCAAGTCCGACTCCATCAAATCCATTTCCATCACTTCTAGACAGTTCAAGAGTCAATGGTTTAAATTTATCCTTTTGGTGTTTACTGTGTCATAGAATATATAGTTTTTAATTCGGACTCAAGCTGAATGTTTCTGGCAATAATCTTTTCAGTCTTCAAGTTATTAGTTCTGTTGCCATGTTTCACATTGTTTCTGCCAAGATAATAAGATATTTAACTTCTACAATGTTAGTTATTTGTTTGTGTTATATTATGAATTCGAAAATTCATCCTTTTTTATGCACACGTTATAACATTTCTAAAATGATTTTTTCAACTACCTTGTATAGTACTGTCTAAAGTAATTCAGGTTAAGGATTCATCATTTGCTGACCTCATTGTAGGGCTATACTCCAACCTCTGCTGCATTCCCTCTTGATAAAGCTTCATTTTCTTTTTTTCCATGCTATTTCTGCACACCATGGATGCTTTTCTCTGTAACCAACATATTTTGATCAGTTTTCGTACCATTTAATATAGAAGCTCAATAAAGGATGTTCAAATATTAATTACATTCAAGTACTCACAGTTCACTATTAAGTACAAATAATTTGCATATCTATTGCTGATATATTAATCACTGTCGTTCATTTTGATGTTGACACAAGTTGGTATTTTCCAGGTTTGTTTTTTGTTTATTAACATTTATGTTTGTTCTTTCAGATTCTGATGACAATTATTCTTATATTGTTGAAGGTAACTTTGATTTCATATTTTGTTCGGTAAGACCAAACATTTCTTATTTTGCAATAAAAGTGAAATTGATTTTGTTTTTTACAGAATATTTTGACATTGGAGTTCCTACTGAAAGATGTGCTTGGTGTGGTGCTTTAATGTTTCGTTATGAAAGATTGAAGAAGGATCTTAGAGCATTAAATCCAATGTTCTCTCTGTGTTGTATGCAAGGGAAGGTTCAACTTCCTTTATTGAAAGAACCTCCTCAGTTTTTGAAAGATTTGTTGTTCAATAACTCAATTTATAGCTCCAACTTCCTTCGAAACATCAGGTCTTATAACATGATGTTTTCTTTTACCTCTATGGGTGGGAAGCTTCAAAGTCCATCATCGTCTGGTAATGGACCTTATGTTTACCAGTTACATGGTCAGAACGTACATTATATGGGTAGTTTGTTGCCTCCTGAAGGAGATTCTCCAAAGTTCTCTCAACTATATGTCTATGACACAGACAATGAGGTTTCGAACAGACTTTCTTCCCATGGGTAAGTTTTGTACAATTATTTTGTAAATTAATTTTGTATGATTATTCTTTTTTGATTTTTTATTTGTTGTTGTTTTGTAGGTCAAGAGGTAATCATTGTGATCTTCATCCGATTATCGTCGATCATATCAAATCTATGCTTGACAATTGCAACCCTCTTGTCCAATTATTCAGATCTGTTAAGGACAGAGTTAATACCATGCCATCTGATAAACTTCATCTTCGTCTACTGAAAGATCGCAACACAGATGGCCGTACTTACAATTTACCCACTGCTTCGGAGATTGTTGTTCTCATTGTTGGTGACATTGATTCTCTTGAATCTTCTAGAGACATAGTTGTTGAGATGCATTCTAAGATGTTCAAAAGAATTAACGAACTTCATCCATTATATCTTCCATTTCAATATCCTTTGCTTTTTCCCTATGGAGAGGAAGGCTTTCGTGAGAAGATTGCGCTAAGTGATTCCTCCTTAAGTTCAAGTAGAAAAAAGACAAAACCTTAGCATGAGGGAATTTTTTTGTTTTCGTTTGCAAGAACGTCTTAATGAAGCTCACACAATATTGTTGTCTCGTAATTTGTTACATCAATTTATTGTTGATGCGTTCACAATGATTGAGTCTCAAAGGCTAACATGGTTTCGTTTCAATCAAGATAAGTTGAGAACTGATATTTATAAAGGTCTTGCAGACGCTGTTCTTAGAGGTGACATTGACCCTGCTTCTCAAGGCTAGAGAATTATTCTTCCTTCTTCTTTTACAGGAGGTTTTAGATATAAGTTTCAAAATTTCCAAGATGCAATGACCATTTGTCAGAAGAAAGGCTATCCCAATCTCTTTATTACATTCACTTGCAATCCTAGGTGGCCAGAAATTATCAAGTTTACAAGTGAGCGATCATTGCATCCATGTGATCGCCCTGACATACTATGTAGAGTATTCAAGATAAAGCTTGATAGATTGATTGATGATTTGTTGAAGGATAAATACTTTGGCAGGGTTTTGGCTTGTAAGTGTTATATTTGTGATTTTTATTTTTTTGATTGTTGTTCTGTTCTATGTATTTGTTTTTTCTGTATTATGTGTACGTAAGTCTTTGTTTTTTGTGAGATTATCAGTATTAATTTTGTTTGTTTCTATGTACAGTGATTTACACTGCTGAGTTCCAGAAGCGTGGGTTACCCCATGCTCATATTGTTGTGTTTTTGCATCCAGAAGATACTTATAACACTCCAGATGCGATAGACTCTATCATTTCAGCTGAAATTCCAGACAAGGTCAGATATCCTTCTCCCCATGAAGATGTTCAAAACTTTATGATTCATGGACCATGTGGTTTCGGCTTTGACTCTTCTCCTTGTATGAAAGAAGGAAGATGTTCCAAATTTTTTCCTAAGAACTTTGTTGACAAGACAATGATTGATGAAGAAGGTTTTCCCCATTATAGAAGAAGAGATGATGGGAGATCAGTGGAAAAAAATGGTGTTCCGCTTGACAACAGGTTTGTTGTTCCGTATAATGCTCGGTTGTTGTCAAAGTACAAGGCTCATATTAATATTGAATATTGCAACCAACACCAATCTATTAAGTATTTGTTCAAATATGTTAACAAAGGTGAAGATAGAGTGACTGCTGAGTTTTTTACTATAACCAATAAGGATGGTCAAGAGAAAGACGTTGACGAAATAAAGAAGTACTATGACTGCCGTTATGTATCTGCATGTGAAGCTGCTTGGAGGATTTTCTCCTATGATATACATTATAGAACACCCTCAGTTGAACGTCTTTCATTTCATCTACCTGGAGAGCAATCTGTTGTTTTTCGTGATGACGAATCTATTGACTCTGTTGTAGAAAGGAACAGCCACCGGATTTCCATGTTCTTAGCTTGGTTTAAAGCTAATAATAATAAGGACTATCCAGAAGCGAAACATCTAACCTATTCTGACTTCCCTACTCATTTTACCTACAACAGAGATTCCCAGTCATGGACTCCAAGGAAACGTGGTTCAGTTATTGGAAGATTATTTTACGTTCCTCCAGGTTCTGGTGAGCTGTACTATTTGCGAATTTTGCTAAACATTTGCAAGGGTCCAAAAGAATATAAAGATATAAGGACAGTAGATGGTGTTATTTACCCAACTGTTAGAGACGCCTGTTATGCTCTAGGGTTGTTGGATGACGATAGAGAATACATTGATGGTATTAAAGAAGCCAGTCATTGGGCATCAGCTATCTATTTGAGACGGTTATTTGTCACTTTGTTGTTCTCAAACAGTTTATCAAGCCCTCATTTGGTCTGGCAGAAAACTTGGGAGTATTTATCTGAAGATATTTTACATAGACAACGCATGATTCTCAACCATCAAGGTATTTTTTTTATCTAACTAAGTATGTGTTAATTTTTTCAACATTCTTCCCAACTATTTATTGAAGATTATTGAAGATATTTATTTTGTTTTTCTTGTGATTAGCAGGTCTTCAACTAAGTGTCAGCCAGATACAAAATTATACTTTGATTGAGTTGGACAAGTTGTTGCAAGCTTGTGGCAAAAGGCTTAAAGACTTTCCGGGCATGCCTATTCTAGATGAATCTACCTCTTTAAGGAGACCTAATAGGTTGATTATTGATGAACAGTGTTATGATCAGGTATCACTACATGTGGAGCATCAAAATCTTTTAATGAAACTGACAGATGAACAGAGGGACATATATAATACAATTATTAACGCTGTTGATGTTAACCTTGGAGGTGTTTTCTTTCTATATGGTTTTGGTGGTTCTGGGAAGACTTTTGTGTGGAACACTTTGTCGGCTTCATTGAGATCTAAAGGCCATGTTGTGCTAAATGTTGCTTCAAGTGGTATTGCTTCATTACTTCTACCTGGAGGACGAACGGCTCACTCTAGGTTTTGCATTCCCATTGATATAAATGAAGTTTCTATATGTAACATTAATCAGAGTTCTGATTTAGCTGAGTTGCTTTGCCAAACTAAGTTGATTATTTGGGATGAGGCTCCAATGGCTAACAAACACTGTTTTGAAGCACTGGATCGCACAATGCGAGATGTTTTAAGATTTTCAAACCCTCTTAGTAAACATTTGCCATTTGGTGGGAAGGTTGTTGTTTTTGGTGGTGACTTCAGGCAGATTTTACCTGTCATCCCTAAAGGTTCTAGACAAGACATTGTCAATGCATCATTGAATTCTTCGAAATTGTGGTCTCATTGCAAGGTGTTATCCTTGACAAAGAATATGAGACTTCAAGTTCAATCATGTCCTGAAGAGATGGATGAGATCAAAGAGTTCTCTGAATGGATTCTTTCAGTTGGTAATGGCACAGAAGGTGGTGATAACGATGGTTATGCTGAGATTGAAATACCTGAGGATCTTCTAATTAAAGAAGCTGTTGATCCCATATCAGCAATTGTCCATAGCACATACCCAGATTTTTTGGTCAATCATAAGAACTCATCCTTTTTTGAGGACAGAGCTATTTTATGTCCTACATTAGAAGATGTTGATTCAATCAACAATTTCATGTTAAATATGCTACCTGGTGAGGAAGTTACCTACTTCAGTTCTGATAGCATATGCAAGTCAGACATGAATGTTGATTCTTTGGAAGATATTTACACTCCTGAGATTCTGAATTCTTTAAGATGTTCTGGTGTCCCTAATCATGTGTTAAAATTGAAAGTTGGTTGTCCTATTATGCTGTTGAGGAATTTGGACAGGTCTATGGGTTTATGCAATGGCAGTAGACTAATTGTAACTAAATTAGGGAAGCATGTTGTCGAAGCAAAGATTATTACAGGTGATAAAATTGGAGAGAAGGTATTAATTCCACTTACTGTCATGACTCCTTCAAATTCGAGCTTGCCTTTCAAATTCCAACGCAGGCAATTTCCTATTTGCGTATCTTTTGCAATGACAATAAATAAGAGTCAAGGTCAGTCACTCTCATCAGTTGGGTTGTACTTATCCCGACCAGTTTTTACTCATTGACAATTATATGTAGCTATATCTAGAGTCAAGAGAAGAAAAGGGTTGAAGATAATTATATGTGACAAGGATGGTAACATCTTCAACAAGACTACAAATGTTGTGTTCAAGGAGGTGTTTAGGAATCTTGTCTGACTTTAAATTGGTTCATATTGTTGTTCATTCCAGAATTTTGATCATCTTAGTTTATGAGTTACTATTTGATTCCTTCATCTATAATTGGACATGTTTGTTTTGTTTAGATCATATAGAAATTTGTTACATTGTCTTATACTTTTGAAATACAATATCGATTTGCATTCTCATTATCAGTAGTTCGAATTATTACCTGATATGTTGCACTACAGCTGTAGTTCTTCCATCAACTTCGATGCCCAAAATTCCCATTTTCTTCATCTTTCGTCTCCTTATCTGTTATTGTTATATTATCACCTGAAACAGTGATTAGGTTAGTATTTTTAATTTTGCACTTCAAGATATGTATCTATCACTAAGGTTTATCTAATTTGAATCAAAATTTCTAATGAACTATACTAGCTGTACCCATCCATGATTCCGAAATAGTATAGGCTTTCAATGAAAAATGGAAGTCGGTATATTATCATTTGGTATCCGAGAAAAACTTACCCAGAATAGAGGAGTTAATCTTCTATGTTCTGTTGTTCATTCCATTCGCCATTTTGTCTCCATTCCACATATGCCAGTTTATCCTCCTCCTCTCGCATGCAAATCCCATTTTTGGCAATTGGTAGTCTCAGTGGCTGAAGGTTTGTAGTCTCATTTTTGGGAGCAATCGGGAAGGGAGACATTGCTACAAGATGGGTTGTTGCCGGATTCGTCGCTGGATGGAATTAATGGGTTGCTGCCGGCAAGTGAGATTGCTACAAGATGAACGACGAAGTGAGAAATATCAGAGGAAATGAAGTATAAATATAAATTACACTTTGGTACCATGTGGTTTTGCCCTATTTCACTTTGGTACCCTGTGGTTTGAAACTTGACACTTTGGTACCCTGTGGTATTCTTTATTAACACTTTGGTACCCTTTGGAGATATTTTATAATTTTAACCATAAAAAAGTCTTCAAAAATTACATATTGTCCCCAAACCATTTTCAAAAAATTACAAATAGGTCCCTTGATACATATTATATAGGGACTAAAATTATAAATTTAAATTTTTTGTGTGTTCAATATGTATTTTACCTATATAAATATCTATATATCTATATATATCTATATATATCTATATAAAGGAGATTACTTTCCACCAGAATTTGTCATTTGGATCTATTTTTTTTTTGTCACTACTTTGAAATGAATTCTTATCCTTTGAAAGTTCGCCGATTCCCGAATTGCTTAGGCCATATCCAAATACTAGAGTCTTTGCGTGCCCTAACGGGCACACAAATATGTCTGTAAAATAAATGAAGGACTAAATCGTTAAATCAGAAAAAAAAAATGGATCAAATAATAATCCTACTCTTATTATTAATTTACTATAGTTTTAAAATGTGGAATTCCAGAAAGGGGTGGAGCCATATAATATAGGATATATTATACTATGTAATGATGTCCGCTTAACTCTTTGTTCGGTACACAATATCTTTCTGTTTTTACGTTTTAGTACACATGTAATGTTAAGATCTGAATCGTAATCATTAATTAATTTTGCAAATTACGCTATGTCACCTAATTGTAATTTATGTAACAGTTTTGTAGACATCATTTTCTCTTCATAAATTTAATTATCCTATCGGTAATTTTTACCCAAATATTTATGTAAATATATTTACCAAAATCTAAAGAACCACCCGTGGATTGACACGGGGTTAAAACTAGTTGATGATAGATTCTGACCCAAAAAATATAAGAAAATTTGATCATAGTTTCCTCATGAGAAAATTACATTTTAATACTTGATAGAAAGAGTGACTTTCCTTTAAGTATTTAAAATATTATTGCCATCAATTTATTCTCCCAAATATAAATTTTTTGTCAATGTTGTCCTTAAATTTAAGGGTATGTTTGGATGGAGTGTTAAGAGGGGAATGAAGAGGAGAGGAAGGAGAAAAAGTTAAAAAATTATGTTTGGATATTTTTTTGAAGGGAGAGTGGAATGGACAAAGAGGGACAATAAAGCACCCCTTGATACCCAAAATGATCCCCAATGGCTGAAAATGATAATGCATAATAAACTCATTTGTCAAAACGACCTCAAACAAAATTGAATTGAAGCCACCAAAATTTTCGAAGAACATTTTCATGGGTTCTTGGCGAGGTAAAAATAGAGCTTCAAAAACGCATTTCCCTCAAGATTTCAGTTCAAATATGAACAAAAAATTCCCGATAACCAAATGCACAAACCAAATCTGATTTTTCATCCAAAAATCGCAAGAAATCAAGCTCGAAATGCTTCAAGATGGAGAGACAAAGTTCAACCAAATAAAGAGCAAATTACAAAACAAGAACGCTCAAAACTGCAGATTAGTCCACACAGATTCCAAATTCAATGATTTATCCAAAATACAAACTCTAACCTAGGGATCTAATACCAATTAATGGAAAAATAAGGGAGATTAAGAGAGTTACTTATCTGGAATTTCAGAGTTTGACGGCAAAATATCTGCAACTCACAAGATCCAGAGAGGAAGAAGCAAACACAGAGCAAAATCTCAAGCATTTTTAACAGAATGGAGACTAAAGTGTGCGAGTAGTAAAACCATACCCACAAAAGCTCAAGTTCACCTTTTTGCTCGGTGCACGTAAAACAAATAGGGACTTCACATACAAAAGCTAAAAATGCAAAAGGGTTCCTCGTTTTGTTAAAATAACAAAACTACTCCAAAACAAAAGGGTATATCACACTTTAGTCCAAATGCTAGATTATTAAATATAATCAATAGTTAACAAAATAGAACTAAATAAAATAATCTCCATGACAAATAAGCTTTATCTAAACATTAGCAATTTAATGGGATAATTGCTAATACTCTCTGGACGTGAGTTGGGGTTCTTTTCCCAGTCTTGGAAGGCTTGTGGATAATCCAATCCATCACGAATTACCACAATTAATATAAATCCAATCCATTCTTATTCAGACCTATGATAAATTAATTACTTATCAGTAAACACAAAAATTAATCTTACAATAGATTAATGCTAATCCACACAGAAATTCCAACAATCACCCACTTGCATAGCATTAATCTATTAACAGATTAATCAACCAAACACTGAAGCAAGTAATTAATTATCACAAAATACACCAATGTGTAAAACAGATGAAACCTTACTTACAGATGACTGAATCCAATAGGGAAATAAGGGATGTACACAAAACATATCACTAAATCCGATAGGGAAACAAGTGATACAAACATCAACACAAAATGGTTTCAGTATCTGAATAAGATAGAATACGAAATGACATTGAAATGTCATATAACAAAACAAAAGTCTATAAAGACTTAGCTCAGACTCCCACTAGACTATGGCCACTCCAAAAATTTAACGAAAGCCATATGAGTCACATGATACGAAGACTCCACAGGAAAGCCTTTAGTCAACCAGTTTTCACTAACGATGTGAACCAAATGAGTCTGATATACAAGATGTCAAATTCAAGATTTGAACAAAATTGGATCCAAACAACAACGACATTCAATTGTGAGATAATACAAGACATTGAATCCGATAGGAAAAACAATGTTTCTCACCAACTGAACAAAATTGGATCTAAAAGTTGGACTAAATCCAACATATACAACTTAACTGCACCAGATGCCTTTTGAAGGCCAAATTGGACTATATCCAATCATGTAACAAACTTATTTCAAATGCCTCTTGAAGGCCGAATTTCACTAAATCCAATAATTGTAACAAAGTTACCGCCAATGCCTCTTGAAGGCCGAATAGGACTGAATCCAATAATTGTAACAAAGTTACCTCATATGCCTGTAAGGGCCAAAATTGGACTAAATCCAATAAATGTAACAAAGTTACAAAAGAACAGAATTGGAGAAAATCCAATTAGCGTTACTCCCATTGGATCGAGATATTAACCAAGAGGCCCAAACATGCTCATACAAAAATTCATACTAAGTCTTGTCAGCTATATATACCAAAATGGTCAAGCAAATCTGTTGACCCAGGATCCCTCATAACCAAATAATTATTTAAGATTATCAAATACATGTTTAAGGACTCAAACCAAATATCATAATTAGTCCCAACCAAAGTTTTCACTACAGAAAGTTGCTTAGAAACAAAAGCTGATATGGCCAATAATAAACAGGGAAAATATTAATTATGTCTCTAAAACATAATCATAACATCAGATTTCCCTAACAAAATCAGCTTATGCAACTTTATAAAAAACATGTGAAAACACATGTATATTAAAATTGGAAGGAAAGAGAGGGATCAACACAAAATGCATTCATCGTCTCCATATCGAAAGGATACAACAGACTCTGAAAACATTATAAACAAACCATAATGCTGGCTCGATACAAATAAGCATACATCACAAAATTGCATATTAACTATGTTTTACCAAAAGGGTAAATCCACAATTAACATACAAATAGTATGAGATTTAACAATCTTCTCTCTCCACAAATAGGAATATTATATTAAATTTTATAAGCCACAAATCCTATAATTTGAGAGAAGCTTATAACAAATCAAGAATCACAACAGATGGTCAGAGGAATAATAATTAGTTAAATGCATGTCAAATATTTGAATCTTCAACCATATAATTCAATAAGTGGATTAACAAAAACGGTACAATTTGAAGTGGTTGTAGGTGTCAATTGCTTAATTAGCAACTTCAAATAATAGTAAATTAATTAATGCTAATCCATACAAATATAAGAATCTCTCCCACTTGGATAACATTACTTAATTATCAGATTGGTCCACAAAACTGAACTAATAAATTAATTATTCAAAAACATATTGCATTAACAAACATATTAGGGAATTTTATAAATCAATAATCTCCTAACTTTTAGGAATTATTTGATTTATTATTCCTAATATTTAAATTGTAAATAATTAATCTCTATTAATCATTTAACAATTATTTAAACTGTAGAAAATTTAAGACAAGACATAATGTCCCAGACATTTCCTATGTGTCTTAAATTAGGCCACGGAGTGACCCACGAATTACCCTAATTCGTGTCCCTTATAAAGTGTGTTCTAATCCTGCTCGTGTGTGACCCAGCAAGCCCCACGTGAAGTTGGAAGTAGGTCATCCCCATGTCCTACAAGTCGTGAGCGGACTCTAGCAAGCCATCGCGACTACCCAAAACACGTGAGTGATCGTTTGTTACCAAAACCGATTTTAACCTTCGTACCTCCTAGGCACCGACCCTATTGTTCTGCGATATCTTGGTTATGGATCAGGCACAGGAAAGTCATCCATGATCCAAACCTTTACTTTCTCGATCTCCTTGAGTAAGTCCCAATATCTAGCATGGCCATGCATTTCCTGGACAGACTCATCGAGGGCGCCAGTAAGATATCTCCCAATTTAATGGGGAACAAAATCCCAATTTTGGTCAGTCCACATTCCTCAGCACGGCAATCAACCAAACCCGTACTTAGCCCTTATGGCTACCCTGCTACGGGCAACGTTAGACTAAGCCAAAGTCTGACAACTGCAACGCCGGAATAATGATGACCTCAGGTCTAAGGCGTCGTGACAGGCGTACAAGAGAGGCAAGCTGATGACTAAACCCATGCAGGACTCTCCGGGTCAGTCCAGCAACTCGTAACCCCTTACGTAATTGCACCATGACTCTCGTTCCAGCATCTAGTGCGTGCATCCCTATGCACCGAGGTCATGCTGATCTTAGTTCATTTTCGCTCCCACAAAACCAATCGATCAGGGACAGATTTAGATTAATTATCTTATAATTAATCATGGACGTAATCACAGTAAACATGCTAATAATGTGAAAACCATTAATTTATCTCTATAAATTAATCCATATGTTCATAACATATATAAAAGAGGATTGGCCCTAGGGCACAATTCCTAACAGACTCCCACTTGCACTAGGGTACAATCATCAATCTAGCTGTTCCTACTCCTAGGTACACTGATCAATGCGTCTTATCCCCATTGACGATACATGTCTCTCATGTATGTGATGGAGATTATGCCCTAGGGCCAATCATCCTATAGATATGTTGGGAACATATCAATTAATTTATGGAGATAAATTAATGGTTATCATATTATTAGCATGTTTACTATGATAACAGTCCATGATTAATTATGAGATAGTTAATCTAAATTGTCCCTGGTCGCTCATTCGAGTGGGAACTTGAATCGAACCAAGACCAGCCTGACCTCGGTGCATGGAGATGCACGCACTAGATGCTGGGACGAGAGTCATGGTGCAATTATGTAAGGGTTACAAATTGCTGGACCGACCCGGAGAGTTCTGCATGGGTTCAGTCATTAGCTGGTCTCTCCTGTACAATCTCTCATGATGCCCTTAGACCT
The DNA here is from genome assembly GCA_003254925.1 of Chamaecrista fasciculata. Classification (NCBI taxonomy): domain Eukaryota; kingdom Viridiplantae; phylum Streptophyta; class Magnoliopsida; order Fabales; family Fabaceae; genus Chamaecrista; species Chamaecrista fasciculata. The sequence goes on from QANZ01010888.1 coordinate 46,341, forward strand.
GAGGTCTTGAATATTCCAGCATTGCAGTTGTCAAACTTTGGCTTAGTCTAACGTTACTCGTAACAGGGTAGCCATAAGGGCTGAGTACGGGTTTGGTTGATTGTCGTGCTGAGGAATGTGGTTGGCCAAGATGGAATTTTGTCCCTCATAGAGATGGGAGATATTTAACTGGGCCCCTCGATGAGTCTGTCCAAGGAATGTGTGGCCACACTGGATATTGGGACTTACTCAGGAAATCGAGAAAGTTGAGGTTTGGATTTTGGATGACTTTCCCATGCCTGATCCTTACCAAAATATCGTAGGACAAAAAGGAATCTGAACAAGATGGTACTAAGGTTAAGTCGTGTAGGGGTTAAACGATAACTCACGTGTTTTGGGTAGTCGTGATGACTTGCTAGAGTCCGCTCTCGACTTGTGAGTCATGAGATGACTCACTGCCAACTTTGCGTGGGGCCTGCTGGGTCACACACGAGCAGGAACCAGATGCCAAGCTGGGACACGAGTTAACCCTAATTCGTGGGTCACATTTGTGACACCGTTTAAGACATAACTAATTGTGGGACATGAAGTCTTGTCTTGAATAAATTATCTACAGATATATGATATTTAGATTTGTGAGACAAATTTAAATATATATATATATATATTAATTGTTAAATAGATAATTGGATTAGGCTATTTACAATTATATTCCTATTTATAATATTAGGGGAATTATAAATTAGATAATGTTCCTAAGAGTTAGGAAATTATTAATTTATTAAATTCACTAATATTAGGACTAAATAGGATGAGGTTGGCGCCTCATATTTACAAGGAATTTAATTAATAAAAATGTTTTATTAATTAAAGTCATGGCTTGAAATTTGAAATTCAAATGAGATTTGATCTAGATTTCAAATGGATGAATTAAATATATTAAAGTAATATTTTAATTCATGATTTATAGGGCAAGTCGAAATTCTAGGTCCATTGGATTTAAAATATTAATGTAATATTTTAATTCAATTATCTAGAGTTTGAGACTTGGTGAGATTGACTTAAAGATATTCTGGGAATTCTTTAATTCAATATTGTTGGGAAATAACAAATTAGTTATAACTATCTAAGAGTTAGTTAGTTATTTTGATTTATTAAATTCCAACAAGAAAATGGGGGGGATAGGCGCATGGCTTGGAGAGAGATTTGGGAAGATTTGATCTTCCAAATTGATTCTCCAAGATTGCATTTTGATTCCAATTTTAATATTAAGGTAATATTTTAAATTGGAAATCAAGTCCTAAAATTGTGATATTAAGATATCATAATATTATGGTTTGATAATTATATAATTTTAGGCCTTCCTAAAATTATAATTATCAAAGTCCCCAAACCCTATAAATAGGAAAGCCATAAGTCGACTTTGATATGCCAATTCTAGAGAGAGAAAAATTTCGATTTTGATCTAGCCTAGAGAGAGAATTCACAAACTTGAGAATTGGATTCTTGAGAGTGAAATCACAAAAGGGTGAGAGCCTCATGCACATAGAAAAGTCGACTTAGCCTAGTTCTTCTTAGAAGGAAAAATTCGATTTTTCCCTTTGGTGAGAAGAGAGAGAAAATCGCATCCTTGCTTTCCTAGAGAGAGAAAGTGGCGCACAATATTAAGAGTTAATATTGTGTGACAAGGTTGTGTGGGATCAAGAAGAGTTCTTGATCAAGGCGCCATAGAGTTCTTGATAATTCAAGAAGAGTTCTTGAATTAAAAGAACACCCGTAGATAAAGGTTCCGGATTCACTTGAGAAGTGAAGGAGGCTAGCACCTAGGCATCTCCAAACTGTTCGTGTGGATTACCGGCGGAGGAAGGACGCGTCACGTGGACTTCTTGGAAACGCCCCGTTCAACTAAACGATTGAAACTCGTGAGGTATACCACTTAACCAAAAGTTTTAAATTCAGCTAGCGGATCCGTTCGGGAATTCTTGGACCTGGGCGTTTAAAGTTTTTTTTTTTTTTTTACAGTTTTTCATGCTTCCGCTGCCTTAGGCGCCCTTGAATTCCCAACAGTGGTATCAGAGCCACGCTAGTTCTTGGATTTAAAACTGTTTGTTTGTACATGAGATGTATGAAGTTTGTGTGTTTACCGCTTTCAATCACAGTTTTAGTTTTACAAAATTCACCGAACAATTTTGGGCTAAAGTCGATTTTACAAACTAATGTGCAAAATTATGTATGAGATACATAAATAAATCAATGAGATTGATTTGGATAATTTTCTTGAATTTTTGGGCCTAAGTCGAAATCTTTATATATATTATAGTTAAAAGTGTTTTAATTATAATATTATAAAGATGGTTTAAATTTATTAAAATTTGGAATTTTATAAATTTTGGGTCAATAATTCGAAATTCTTGAATTAGATTCTTGAATTTTATAATTATTGATAATAGGCCTAAATTTCAAGAAAAGGCATGTTAAAATTGCACAACCCTAAAATTAAACACAATTTTAAAAGAGTTTTAAATATGTGTGTTTAGTTACCGTGTTTGACATGTTTTATATGAATTGTTCATATTTGAATGTGTGGTGTTGGATATGGCTCTAGGAGGTTTATTTTGGTAAATACGGCCTGCGTGTCGTCTCCCTCTACTCTTATGTAATTTTACTTTCTGTTTATACCTCAATGCAACTGGGGTTTATTCACTTGTAATTTTATTTTTCTTTTAGAAAAGTTCTCTCATTGGCTTGGGAGAATTCTAGGGTAGATGAGCCATATCTAAACACGGTGTGCTGCATTGCATTTAGATGTATGAGATGCGCTAGATGTATGCTTAGGTGCGATTTTAACATGCTTTAATCAACAATGCGCTATAGCCACGTATACGATACGAGCGTGGGATTTGTATGAGATACAAAATCCAGACACATGTTTATATGTATGAGATACATGGGGAAATAAACATGTGGCATGACTCGTTTAATTTTAAAAGAGTTTTAGAATTAAACAACCAAATCGGAATATTTTAAAAAAAATCAAACTCTTTTAGAAAATCTTAAGTCGTAATGCCATCGCTAAAACACCCTGTCAAAATCTTGTTCATCGTGGAGCGGTGATCGCCTCCGCGACACGTATCTGCCTTGACCTTGAGGAGACACGGGTGAATGGGATTTTCAATATAACGCCTATTGAAATCTTGGTTCTTTGGATACGGTGATCGCCTCCGCGACACGTATAGCAGTTGGGCCTTGATGATATAGGGTTGGGCCTCCGCCTCGTTATCTTGAATTTAGCCATTCACATGTTTTACCGTGTGACTTAATGGGGTTATCAAAACGGTTTTGGACCTCAAGGCATTAGATGGGATAAACATGCCATAATAAGTATCATAAGATGATACAGTCCCATAAGGATCTAAGAGTCACATGAGATGTGATTGGTAAGAGTTACCTACCTAAATAACCAAAAGGTGCATGATCGCCTCCGCGACGGTAAATTTTGGTGAAATATGGATCTTAGCCACTAATAATAAATTTCACTGAGTTTTATAAAATAGTGGAAGTATTTTATCTGCTAATAAATTTTTCATATCTTAAAATTGTAGAATCAAAAATGGCAAACAATAGTTCATCATTTTCACTGCGACCTATCCTTGAGAAGGATAAGCTGACCAGAACAAACTTCCTCGATTGGTTTCGTAATCTGAGAATAGTTCTCACCCAAGAGAGGAGGCTCTATGTTCTGGACAGGCCTATTCCCAATGAGCCTGCCAAGGGCGCTCCAGGAGCAGAGTGGAGGGCTTGGGAGAAGCACTTCGATGACTCGCTGGAGGTCTCTTGTCTGATGGTAGACACAATGATCCCAGAGCTGCATGAGGGCTTGGATCAATTGATGGCATATGAGATGATAACTCGTCTCAAGGAAATGTTTAGCTACCAAATCAGACAAGATAGATATGAGACCAACAAAGCTCTCGTGTCTTGCAAAATGGCTGAAGGTGAATCTGTCCATTACCATGTCATGAGGATGAGAGGGTATATAGATCACCTTGATAGGCTGGGTTTTCCTCTTCCACAAGAGTTTGCCACTGGAGTAATCCTGTGCTCACTTCCTGAGAGCTATAACCCATTTATTAAAAGCTTCTTAAGGAGGGGAACAGAGAAAACAGTTTCTGAGTTGCATGGGATGCTCAAGTCTGTTGAGGCATCCATGATCCAGAAAAGGGAAAGGAAGAAGAAGGGCAAAGACAAGGGAAAGGGAATCGTGCTGGATGGTGAGACCAAGCCAGAGGACGACCCTCAATCTCCTGCCAAGAAGGCAAAGCCCTCAGAGGAAGTATTCTGTTCTTTCTGTCAAGTGTCAGGACACGCGATGAGAAAGTGCAAATACTACTGGGAAGATCAAAAGAAGAAGAAGTGCGTTAAGCCATCTACTTCAGGTATCTATGTTATAAAGTGTTCCTTTTCTACTTAAATCACTTGAGTATTGGATACACATGTGATTCTCACATTTGATGTGCAGGGTCTTTAGAGACGGTAGAAAACGAGAACGGGAGCGAGATGGACCTAGAAGTCGACAGTGGAGCAAGTGTTGCTGCCGTTGCTACTATGGGAACATGCGAGCTTGGATCGCCCCTTTCGGGCTAGTTTTATTGTTATTCTTTAAATATTTAAACATTGTTTTCTCCTTATGGGGATAAGGTAGATTTTTGTGTAAACATTGAAGAATGGTTTCTATTTTAAATAAAATAATGTTTATTTGCTTATATGATTTGCAAAGGTAACCATTATATTTAAACTAGAACAATAACAATAACTATAACATCGATACGAACTTTTGGCAATTGTTGTTTAGGTCATACAAACAAGAACCACCTTGAAGCTTCATGATTTGGAATCATGTGATGCTTGCAAAGCCTTGTTTAAAATGGAAAGATAACAAGAGGCTTTCCTTTACTGCTCGCAGTAATAGAATGTCTGACTTAGTGGAAGATCATACATGATTGATGTATGTGGACCCATAAGTGTTTAAGCTAAAAGTGATAACTCTTATTGAATGCTTCAAAAGGCTAGATCTACGGCTACCTTTTGAAACACAAGATAGAGTCTTTTGAAATAGAGATTTCAAAGCGAAGTAGAGAACTAACTTGACAATAAAATCTAGAACCTTCGATTGGATCAAAGGACAAGGATTTGAGTCAAAAACTTTGCTAAACATCTTAGAAGGTGTGAAGTAGTCTCACAACTCACTCTTTCTTAAGACCCCATGGTGGATGGTGTTTTGAGGAAAGATGTCAAACCCTATTAAGATAAGGTTCGATCTAAGATGACTCAATTGATCTTATACCATCCTTAAAGGGTGTGCTCTAGAAGCTGCTGACTTCACACTAAACCATTTCGTCTATAAGACGCCATATGAGATATGGGATGAGAGGAGTCTCATGATGTCTTATGACAAATTTGGGGATATTAAGATTTATGTTAAGCAATAGGGCTAAACGATAAACTGTCTCCAAAAACTCTCAAGTACATATTTGTGGGATACCCTAAAAGGGGTATCAAGTCTGCTACCCATCTGACAACAAAGGGTTCGTAGTCAGAGGTGGACACCTTTTAGAAAGAAATTCCTTGTTTCCAAAAGAAACAGTGGGAGTAAGATAAATCTTGAAGGAGTTCAAGATCCACAAAAGACTTCAGAGGCGCAGACGAAAACTAGAGAAGATCCGCAAGGTGTTGTGGAAGCTACTCTAAAACATAAGGACAACGAAGTTCTGACAGAACACGTTCTCGATTTCAAAGATAGGGATCTTTGGTCATTGAGAGCAGGGATGTGTTGCTCGAGGAGCGTGGTGAGCCCGCCACCAGTCAAGAAGTTTCAATCTTTGTTTTGATGAAAGCACCAAAGAAGTTTGGCTTCATACAAAACCTGGATGGGTCCTATGTTTACAAGAAGGTTAGTGGGAGCACGATTGCAGTCTTGGTGCTGTATGTCATGCACATATGGCTAAGTTGAAAGCCGCATTGCTATCTTAAAGATTATGAATCTTAGATAGTTCAATCACTTTCAATGAAGGATTAGAAGCTGAGATCTATAGAGATAGTTCTCAGAGAAGCTTCTTAAGTTGAGTCAAGAAGTACATTCTTGAATAAGATACTGAAGAGTTCGGTATGAGAGACTTCAAGAAGGGATTCATGGCGATGAATCAGGGATTGGTCCTTTGCAAGAATCAGTGTTTCTTGAGACACATGATGAGCAAGGACACATGAGTGGCATCCCATATGCTTCGGCAATAGGATCCATCATGCTGTACTAGACTCAATATGTCGTTTGCCCTGTATATGATAAGCTGTGACCCTGTTGAGGTTCACTGGAAAGCTATCATTGAGGTCCTTAGTACTTGAGAAGCAATAAAGACCAATTCTTGGTACATGGAAGAATTAATGTGTAAGGTGGTTACACAAGAAGCCCATTATTCAAGCCAACCAAGATTGATCGCAGAAAAAATCGTAAGTTGGAATGGTTCCAAGCGGAATGCGATTACTGATTCTACAAGAATGGGTTAGTCGCGTGGAGACACAGACTGTAAAAACTAATGTCTGAAGTATGCTTAAAGGTCATCCTGGAGAGACAGGAAGACGCTTAAGCGGGAAGGGGTTCCCCACTGACATTCCGACAGTGATGTACTCAGACAAGATCACCTCAAGATGGTGATACTGAGATATGTAAAAGTAGCAGTCGAGGATAATGTTGCCAGTCCTCTTGCTAAACCCCAGCACAGGTTTACATGGAAATCATGTAACGTCAAATGGGAATTAGACGCACATTAATGGATGTTACTAAGAGTTAGGAACAGTTTGATTAATGATTGTACCTAGTGCAAGTGGGAGTTTGATGGAGATTATGCCCTAGGGCCAATCATCCTATAGATATGTTGGGAACATATCAATTAATTTATGGAGATAAATTAATGGTTATCATATTATTAGCATGTTTACTATGATAACAGTCCATGATTAATTATGAGATAGTTAATCTAAATTGTCCTTGGTCGCTCATTCGAGTGGGAACTTGAATCGAACCAAGACCAGCCTGACCTCGGTGCATGTAGATGCACGCACTAGATGCTGGGACGAGAGTCATGGTGCAATTATGTAAGGGTTACAAATTGCTGGACCGATCTGGAGAGTTCTGCATGGGTTCAGTCATTAGCTGGTCTCTCCTGTACAATCTGTCATGATGCCCTTAGACCTGAGGTCTTGACTATTCCGGCATTGCAGTTGTCAAACTTTGGCTTAGTCTAACGTTACTCGTAACAGGGTAGCCATAAGGGCTGAGTACGGGTTTGGTTGATTGTCGTGCTGAGGAATGTGGTTGGCCAAGATGGAATTTCGTCCCTCATAGAGATGGGAGATATTTAACTGGGCCCCTCGATGAGTCTGTCCAAGGAATGTGTGGCCACACTGGATATTGGGACTTACTTAGGAATTCGAGAAAGTTGAGGTTTGGATTTTGGATGACTTTCCCATGCCTGATCCTTACCAAAATATCGTAGGACAAAAAGGAATCTGAACA
>QANZ01010907.1:0-66585 GCA_003254925.1 Chamaecrista fasciculata
ATATATATATATATATATAATTATATTCTATTTCTCTCCAATCCCAATCCATCATGAATGAATGACCATGTCATTGAGGCTGATAGGTGAATTCAAAAGGCAGCGAAAGAAAAATGGAATGCTTCCAAACATATTCTCTTCTCTTTCTTATCTCTTAAATTTCTTTTTTCTTTCTCTGTCACTGGAAAGAAATAGTAATATATATATTTTTTTTTCTGTCTAAGGTATTCCCAGCCTGACAGGTCAAAGATTTATCATTCGCAGATCTGTGTTCCATTTAAGTTTCTGTCATTGGCCAATTAAGGTTGCTACATAGATAAGGCGGGATTCGAACTCCCGACACTTTTTTAAGCGACCCAGTTCGATCACTAGATCAATCAAATATAATCACAGTAATAATATTTTGTTTCTAAATAATATTACTTTCAAGTTTAAAATTATAAATAATTATTTAAAGTAATAATATTTTAAAAGAAATAGTAAGAAGTTAGTTAATTTCCTGAGAAATCTCTCACTATATATCATTATTGTTATTTAATTATTAGAAGTTAATATATAACATTACAATTTATAAGATAAACAATGAATAATATATTTCTTGCCTATCCGTTTTAAGAGTGTAGATATAAAGGTATAGGGTCACAACTCACAAGAGTAATAGCAAAGTTCTGTCATAATTACATGAGTGTAATTTAATAGTTTCTCACTTGGTTCTTTAATCAAGTGATGATGATTCGAATCTCATATTTAGGTATGAAAAACATTCTGTAACTAGTCGTTTATTTTTAAGTAGAGGACCCACAATGAATGAATTAGTCACTATTCCCGACGGTGAATACTGTACCCTTAATTTATACTAAAAAAAATTATGCTATCAAGTATTTAATGTAACTGAATTTTTTTAAATCTTGAGTTCAAAATTTTTTATTAAGCTGAATAATCAACTTTCAATTAATTGATTCACGTATCTAATGGTAACAAAAGACATGATGAGAGATTCATGACTAGCTCTCTATCTATTAAATGATAAATTTTGACCGTGTTAGAGATTAATCATTAATTATCTGCTGATAAATACTCGAAAACTCACACCTAATCAAACAAATAAAAGAAGGAGACATGCATGATGAGATATAATTAGAAGATAATCCATTTCATCCTCCATGTATGGAGGCTAGCTACAATTAATTGAATGCTAAATAATTGCTTAATTAATTAGGATGCAAGAGATCACAGATAAGAGAATAAAAGTAACGTTGGTCCTTTCAATTCTCTTGTAACAAAAAGCAACACTTGATGGCTTCGAATATCTCCCCTTTCGTTTTCTTCCTCCCAACAATACTCATCACATATTCACATATACTCTTTGATTTTATCCTGAATTAAATTAAACAAATAATGCAAATATTTTTACTTTCCCATAAAGTTTGTTTAGGAAAGTACAGATATATGCTACTTCTACTGACGTAGTTAAAGTTGTCTTTACAATTTGGAATTCATATATAATTTGATCTGATGATAATTAATGCATGTTGATTTTATAAAACAAAATTTTTGTTTTTATCTAGTATTTTTCAATTAAATCAACGTGAATGACTATAAATTTTATATATTTTTTAGTTTAATTATCAGAATGAGCATATTAATATGTTTAATATATATATATATATTGGTGATTTAAAGAATATATAATTTTTAATACAATAAAAAAAATTATTACGAGATTTTTTATGAAAATATAAGAAATATATTTTTTTTTATATTTTACGTTTGCAGCCTGTTGTATAATTTTTTTTTTTTTGAAAATAAATATTTTCAATAAAATTGTGTCATAAAATAATGAAAAGCTTGCGTCACCTTGCATGTCAATCTAATAGTTTCCACCAAACATGGCAAAAAACTAGGTTTAATTTTGTAATTTTGTAATATACAGTGTACGGAAGGCATTATATTCATCTTACTTAAACGAAGTATATATCTCTCTTAAAAAATTAAAATATCATATCACTCTTTTCATATAATATATATATATATATATATATATACTTTAACGAATCTAGGCTCTGCCACTCCACTTTTAAAACAGATAAAAGATGCAGAAGTTATTGACCAGTCAAACTGTCTATAATAATATATATATATATATATATATAATATTTGAATTCCAGTTTCTAGAAAAATCTATATATATAATTTTTAGGCAGAAATCACATGCTCTCCACTTTCCTGCTCCATCAATTTTTTTTTATAAAAAATACATTAAGGCTGCGTTTGGATCCCCTTTACACTGCTTTTATCCTCCTTTATCTCTCAGTACTCATTTAATACTAGATTTACAGTTACAAATGTTGTTTGTGTTACTTTATCTCCCCCTCCTTTATTTTTCTCCTTTATCATTCCTTTATCTCTCCTTTATCTTCTAAAATTACTAACATATCCCTACTCAACTACCTATAATTACCTATTATATATTTTAAAATAATAAAATATATGAATAAGGGCAATATTGTTATTTGACCTACTACCCTACTTTTTCCCAACCATCGCTTGAACTTGTTCGTTCGTCGGTTCGTGTGGCTTCAATTCTTCTTCATTCTTCATCGTGCCGGTGAGTCCCCCGTCGTCAGTCGTCCGTCGTCACGTGCTTTCGTCGTCTCTGGTGATCATCTGCTCGGTGAGTTGCTTGAAATTGAGAGGCATAAAGTAGAATTATAAGCTATACATGACCAAGCTGTGGGGGAAGACAGAAAAAGCCCCCCTTTTTGTTTTCCTTGAGCAAATGATTTTTACTACTGAAGATTCGAGTTTTACACAGAAATGGGACCCAAACAACACCAATGAGAATGAACTATGGATTTCTTCTTAGGAGCATCACTTGGGCAATTTGAACATTGGAAAGAAGAAGAAGATGATGATGTAGTCAAATTTGAAGCTTCAACATCTAATACCTTCACACTAGGCACAATCAGTGTTTACAACTTTACATAAACTAGAGAAACAGAGAGGAGAGGAGAAAACACATACCTCTACGGCGAGTTACCCGCACCGGCCACAAATCGCAGATCGAGGGACGTCGTGCGATTCAACTCTTCTCTGACTCCGGCCAACAACACGGTGAACAACAGGCGCGATTCGTGATTCGACCCAAGAGACGAGAAGCCACGGGTTCGGTGCAAAGGTCACACAAATGGTGCGGCTAGGGTATGGTGGAAGTGTAGCTCTGAGTTTATGGCAATGGAAGGTTGTCGTTGGATAACAGCTCAAATTTGGTTCAACTTATCAACCTTGGGTGTGTGGCACAGCGGTTGTAATAAATGCAGCAAATAAAAGATACCGGGTTCGAATCCCCTCGGCATGTTATAACTTTTATTTTTTTGATTTTCAGTATATGAGTAATATTTTTTGTTATCCCATTCAACAATAAAAATTACAGATTAGTCCAACTTTAATAATATTTTTTTATAAGCATATTTCAAAAACATTAATGAAATTATAAGAAAAAAACTATAATTTATACCCCAGAAAATATACATTTTGGTCACTCCTCTATTATATACATGGGTAATATTTTTTGTAGTATCAAAATTTTAAAATGAAATTAAAAGACAGTAAACAGGAAAACTATATAATCTAGTCCCTAAAAGTTTACAATTCAGTACTCAAAAATTACATTTTGGTCCCACATTCACACCTCCATCCTCCTTTACCTTACCACTCCAAAAATCTCCTTTATTAACTTCCTCCTTTAGCATAAATTTCGAGACAATCATTACTCATACCACTTTACTAACACCAAAACAAACAAAAAAACAACATTCCTTTATCCTCCTTTATTTTTACCATTTTTACCCCTATACAAATTTAAAATTCCAATACTATTATTTCAACCCACCACAATCATTACATACCCTTTAAAATAATTTCACATCATAATTCCTCCTTTATCTCTTATTTTCCCAAACACAATTTACTAAAAACCTCATTTATAAAACAAATCCTTTACCTCTCCTTTATTACCTCCCTCATTCCTTTATCCTCCTTTACCTTAACTCTTGAATCCAAACGCACCCTAATTTCTTTTTTTTCCTTCCATATATAATCAATTTTATGGAGCCTATTAATTACTCATTTTATTGAGTTTTTTTTTTTTTACTGATCTTCACCTTTTTTTCCTATCTTTATTTTACTATTCCTAATTAATAAGCAAGATTAATACAATACTCTTTATTTATATCCATATCTGACAAGCAAAATTATGAAGGTTTGGACAATTCCTCACTCTCCAAATACTAATTCTCTTTTTCCATTGTAATATATTAAAAAAGGGTTAGTTTAAAATGCAAAGTTTAATTCTTGACATGGGATGTAAATGCTGATGTGGCATAATTATATCCATTGATGTAATTTAATACTGAAAAAAAAAATTTAATATACAATTAACTTTTCCACGTGTCATTATTTTATTGACTCATGACACATTGCATCCCATGTCAAGAATCAAACTTTGCATTATAGACTTACCCATAAAAAAATCTAGACAAATCAAATAAATTCTCTCCAAAATCTACTATCAAATGTTATTTAGTAAAATATAATAATTTTGCAGAGAGATACATATATCATTAAGGTATCGTACATTAATTATGGAGTATTTGGATGACCATTTTGTAATCTGCTTCTACGAATTACATCTTTTTACTCAAAAAAAAAAAGGTAACATTATAGAAATATCACCAAAATATAACGTCAATATTTTTCTCTCTCTCACAAACACCTATATTTCCAGTTGCAAATGCAATTTTCTTTTTCAGCTTTATGACATGACAGAGTATATGGACCTATACATATGAATATGATTGCCCAATGATTTTTATAACATGATATATTAAAATAATCATAAAGCTAAAAGCTTCAAAGATTAAATATGCAGTCTTCAAATTGTGCAATTGGCATCTGATCATTGGTGATTCTTGTCCAGTCACGTTGTTTTCAAAGTCTCATAATTGAAATACATGTAGAAAATTAATTAGTTGCCATGGCCTTCCTTATTGTTTGACTGATAATAATTTTAGCCTCGCACTCACTGCAATTTTCTCTTACGTCTCTCTCCTAGCTCATATTATATGGGACATTGTGATAGGCTTAGGAATTAATCTGTATCAACTTATTGATATATTATTTTTTGTTGTTTTGTGTTTTTGTTGAAATAACAAGAATAATTCGTTTAATTCTAGAGAGTGTCGCTTCTTAAGTTACTGAATGGTTGCAGAATAACTTTTAAGGATAATGTCTTTGTGATGTGATTCAAATTAATTTCTAGTTTTAAATTTCATATATATCCCCAACAATAAATCAAACTTAAATCTTTTAACTTTGAGTGCAGTTTGCGTTGTTACTATACCAATTAAACACTTGTTGGCTTCTTCTTTTCTCTTTCTCATTTAATGAGTGGGACTCAATTTTTAGGTTAGTAGGAAAAAAAAAAAGTGTCCCATAACTCAAAGCTCTAAATTATCACCTTTGTAGTACGTAAAATATAACATGTGCATCTAGGATTAAACTTATTGCAAATCAATGTTCAAAAAATTAAGCAATTAATTAATAAATAAATAAGGGTAAATGGGTTGTGCGATGCATAAGCATATATAATAGAAAGAGAGGTCACTATTATCAAAATGAATGATTCAGATGGATACATCATATATGGCAGCTCATTGCTGTGGCTACTGCTATGAGAGAACATATTCCAAAACTAAAAACACAAAAAAGATTTCAAAGAGACCCTTCTATTATCACATACCTCCAAATTAACATGTCCTATTCTCATCAATACCATTCATCACGAGCACATACCCACATATAATTAAGATATTCCACTTCATTTTCATTAAATTTGCCATTCATGTTTGTTTTCTCATATATAATTATATTTTGGCATTTTAAAAGTGGAAAAGTAATTAAAAAAATTACTTCTAATTTATCTACATATATATATATATATGTACATACTTCTGTTTTTAATTATTAGTTTGTCTGTTTATTATTTATTAGTTCATCTTAAGATCAATAGAATGTTTTGGAGTTCAATTTAGATCTCATATATGATTAATATAATATACAAATTAAACTGAAATTAATTAAAATTCCCACCTACTTTTTGCAAACCTTTTTATGAATTTTAATTTTGCAACGTAAAAAAAACTTGTATGTACAAGAATTAAGATAACATTTTAAAAAATATGATTTATTAATGAATATAATTAATTAAATATGAGTGAGTTTTACATGTGTGTGTATATATATATATATGAAGGAGCATGCATGCTAATAAAGTTATTTTTAAATGTTAAAAATGCAAAATAAATTATAATAACATATCAAAAGATATAATGATTGATTGATTTGTTAAATTTTAAAACAAAAAATATAATAAATAATTATTTAGATACTTATTTATATTTTATATTTGATATTTATGTTTTATTAATTAATAGATAATTTTTTAAAAAATAAAAAGATTCTAAAATTATATATAATAATGAAATGGATCGGATATAATAATATATATGGATNCTTTCTCATTTTCCTGTCTGCCAATACTACATTGACTTTAACTTTCTGCAAATCATAGCATATATTATTAAGAATGATGATATTCAAGTTTCACTTTCAACAGAAAACTACAGGAAATATCTGATAACACAGTAATGAGTTTTGAATAGCATACCTGGCCAATGAATGATGACAGGAACTTAATTTTCTCTTGGTCATAAATCCTTAACAGATCTTCCAATTTCATATCTGGTGAAATTTTCTCTTCAACTGTACTATCAACCTTCATAAATTGAGGAGAACTAAGAGAAAAACTCTTATTTCCAGCTTCATAACTTGTAATAATGCCTAAATTTTGCTTGTAGACTGAAGGATCTAAGCCCTTTCGTCTTAACCATGACTCAAAAGCAAAGAACTTCCATTTGGGAACAAGATTACGATATGGGAGAAATCCTACCAAAGAACCAAAAGATACCTGTAAAATAGTTTAACCCAGCTCAGAAGAGATCTATGGACAGAAAATCATCCAAGACAGAGTAAAATGCTCTTAAAGAAAATGAAAGCTCATCACACTGCTTCATAAGTACTTACAACAAAACCTCTGGTACTACAGCTTATTAGTTCCACGTCTTCCCTATCTCCTGTCTTAACCAATTCTTCTGCCCTGGTCCAATCGGCTTCATTTTCCTAAAATTAAAGAGAGTGAAGGTTACCACCAAGAATCTGTAAACACATTAAGTAGATCAATAACTTATAGACTCTCTGAGATCAAACCTGAAAATTTGGCATAGCTTGGAGATTTTCTAATTCATCAGTACTTCCATGTTCTTCAAAATTCTCAAAGGCAATCTCTTTTCCAATAGATTTTGAATATTGTTCCACAGATTGGTCTAATCTATAAGAAATATGCATGTAATTTGACTAGAATTGCAAAAATATACTGAAAGTATGTAACTGTAAAAGTAATTTCATATACCTTTTTGGTTTTCCCTGCAGTGTAGCTTCCACAGACAACTTTTCTCCAGAGTCAACTGAGTTTAAATCTGACTGTTGACTTGATTCAGCTTGCTCTGGATTAGAATTCAGAAATCTCTGTTCGTGTTGTTCTAATTCCTAAATAACCAGACATGAACGTTTTTTTCACTATCCTTTTCATTAGTAACTTCTATATTGCAATAAATATCGATACCTACATCATTTGGGACTGTGACTTTTGCATCTCCAAACTCCTCATCTTCTGTTTTGCCAGCTGCTTGGTCCATGACTTTTGCATCTCCAAACTCATCATCTCCTTTTATGCCAGCTGCTTTGTCTGGCCGTTCCAGCAAAGTCAAGTTACTAGTTGCTTCTTCTTTCGTCATCAACTCTTTATCATTGGTCATTTGGGCACTCAAATGATTGGAAGTCTCTTGATTCTGATCAGTATCCTTAGCAATCGATGGTTCAGGCTTCCTCAAAAGTGTCATATCACTAAACTTCTCCTTTACTTGCCCATTCCGCATTGTCAGAGACAAATTTGGTTTAATTCTCAACCTTGATGAAATGGTGTCGTCGCTATCCTCATTATACACAGTTGGCTTTCTTAAGATAACTTTTGGAACACTACTTTTTGTAATATTCGATTCCTTGCTTGCTGGTTTGTTTGGTTTCTTAACCTGCAGTGCAGCTACCTTTTCATCAGATTTGAATTTTGTTCCTTTGATTGGGACAGGTCGTACCAAACCCAAATTTTCCAATGAACTCGAAGATTTCCCTTTCTTAGACGCATCAAATGGAACTTCCTCTACTTCAATGAGTTTACCCTTGTTCTTATAAAAGGATTTCTCAATATCAAGATAAGAAGCATCAGGGTTCACCTTTCTTCCCATTATCTGAAGCACCAAACACAATCATCAATGATAAATCACAGACAGTGTTACGCGCACACCAACACTGAATCATTGAATGTCAAAAGTACTATACTAACTGCTGTTGTAACACATTCGGCTTTATTACTACCATAAAATGTAATCTGAAACACAGTCATTAATAAGAATTAAAAGAAATAAAGAATAACATACAAGCAGAGTTTAAATTCCTTTATTTAACACAGATGGTCTTATATCCCACTCATAATCATAAAGCACCGATAATTCGTAATATATAAGCCATGATTTGGCAATATCTCAACAATACACTAAGCAATCTATAACCAACTCCTTATATTTCGGTGACTACATAATAAGTACTTACCCTTATAAGGTTTCTCTAGATATTCTACATAATCCCTCTTGTATAAAGACTCACAGGTTCTCTCTCTACTCACACTCTATTCATTATTTGTACTATTTATCTAAACTAACTTATCCTTAGTCTGACCTTATATTATTTTGGAGGCATTCCAATCCTCATTATAAATCTTAAATTTATAGCTTTGAAAATAAAAGTCATATCCTATCATGTCCAATATGTATCATATCACATACACTTATCTGCTTGCAATATTCATATCATGTCAAATATCTGTATTGTCATGTTTCTTAGAATCCCTCATAGCATATAAATTATACGAAGACAAAAGCACTAATTTCGTCTCCAATCTTTACACCAACTATCAATTTCGTCCTAGTCTTTTTTTGCTGTCAATTTCGTCCCAATGTTTCACATTTTGGTCAATTCTATCATTTGCTCTTATTTTAGCCAAATATCAACAACAGAAATAACACAATCTACGTGACTAGTGATATATAATGTAAAATTGAAAAAAGAGAAACTCAAATCCTAACTCATGTTGAAAAAACAGGATATTTGTCATTAATTTATTGAAAGAAGTTAGTCAAAGAATAAAATTGACTAAAATTGAAGACAAAATTGACAAAATTGACAAAAAAAAAAGATTGGAAACAAGATTGACAATTGGTGTAAGGTTTGGGGAGGAAATTAGTACTTTTTCCATAAACGAATGAAACTACAGGAAGAAGAAGAAGAAGAAAAAACAACCTTGGCTAGGGTTAGCTTTGGGTCCTCGCCAATTAATCGACCGAACTTGAGCTCCATCTGGTCATGGCTATTAAGCTTAGGAGCTTCATCTCGCGAGGCACAAAC
This sequence comes from Chamaecrista fasciculata, assembly GCA_003254925.1. NCBI lineage: Eukaryota > Viridiplantae > Streptophyta > Magnoliopsida > Fabales > Fabaceae > Chamaecrista > Chamaecrista fasciculata. Next base: position 9,637 of record QANZ01010907.1, read on the forward strand.
TACGAAAGCATTTGGTCTCTGACTAAAATAAACGATTCTGGAAGCTCTTCTTCTACTTCTTCTTCCTGGTGAAAATGAATCAAGGCAGGTTCGGCTGGTAAACAAGGGTTTCACGGAAGAGGCTGAAATTGCGAGAGCAAGAGCGTCCATTATCTTCAAAACTTAATAAAATTATTCTCATCAGAGTTCACAAATGAACTTGCGGAATTGCCGATTGTTCTTCACTATTCGAAGAAATTGCAGGAGATAAGCGAGAATTAACATGAAGGGAAAGAAAGAAGAAGAGATTATCCCGCAGAGAGTGACGTGGCGGCAGTTTATGAAGCGAATCTACATTACTGTCCAAAATATAGCTTCCCACCCATTATCATCATCCAAGAATGAGAACTTATTTTTTTGGTTCTTGAATTGTTATTGGGTCAATGATTTAGTCCTTAAATTATAGAAAAATATGAACCAGCCCCTGCATTTTACACCACCGTCAACCTTTTGGCCTCTGAATTGTAAGAAAATACGAATCAATCCTTGAATTTTACACCACCATCAACTTTTTGGTGCATAAATTATAAGAAAATACGAATCAGTCTCTGAATTTTACACTACTGTTAATCTTTTGGTCCCTAAGGTGGTGTAAAATTTAGTGTTGGAGGGGTGGTTAGGGACCAAAAGATTGACGGTGGTGTAAAATTTAGGGACTAATTCGTCTTCTCCTACAATTCAGGGACCAAAAGGTTGACGATGTTATAAAATTCAGGGACTGATTTATATTTTCTTACAATTTAAGGACTAAATTGTTTACTTAGTAACAATTCAAGAACCAAAAAATAAATTTTCTCAAATAAAAAATTGTAAAGTTTAATTTTAAATTATTTTGTTTAGTGAAATCGTTATTTAGGTCTTAAATTATTAGAATTACCTTGTAACTAAACTATCTTAATAATATTAAATAATTCATTGTCTTGAATTATTTCCTAATTATATTTGAATATCTTCTAATTATCTTAATATCTTTCGATTATTTGAATTATCTTATATATCTTTATTATCTTAAATATTAGATTTCTTCAAGATTTAATTTGATATTTAGGTCTAATTTGAATTTTAAAAAATTGAATAGTTTAAGTGATATGATCGATATGTATGTCATTGATATGTTAACATGATATATTTTTTTTGCTAGACAATACAAATTACTCCCTAAATTTTAGGAGACCCTATGAATATATCTATATCTANTAATGCAAAGCTTTATTGCTATTCAAAAATATTCAATTCATTGCCATGATTATATAAATATATATATTAGCATTATTACCAATTAAGGATAGTACTAACTAAAAGGTAACTAAATTTTTAAAAACTGATTAGAGTCAACTCGGAATCCAACAATTAATCATGTTAGTTATAATACTACTTAACGAAATTCCGACGTACATACATATATAGTATAAAATACTTAATTAATTATGGCGCCATTAGTGCTTAGTCTTTAGACTTGTAATTAATTTATCATCAGCATTCTCCAATTTTTCTTTTAGAATTATATAAATTTAATTAAAATGTCTCCAAGTCTTCCCTCTGTGAACCGATGAGCCAGTTGACCTTTCGTTAAATTAATCTCAAACTTTCGAACTCTATTGACGTACACAACAAAATAAAAGTTAATGCATGTATGTATTATCACAATAAATTAGGACTAAATCCTAGAATTGATATATGAAACTTGGATATATATTTCATGTTGGAATTTTTGTGTGGATTAGCATTAATCTATTGTACGATTAATATTTGTGTTTACTGATTAAGTAATTAATTTATCGTAAGTCTGAATGAGAATAAATTGGGTTCATATTACTTGTGGTATTCCGTGATGGGTTGGATTATCCACAAGCCTTCCGGGACCGGGCTAAGAACCCCAAGCCACGTCCGAAGAGTATTAGTAATTATCCCATTAGATTACTAATGTATATATGGAGTTTGTTTGTTAAAGGGACTGTTTTGTAATAATGGTTAAGGACCATTTTGTAATATTCACTGATGGACCAATTAGTGAATATTTTCACTATATATATACTAAAGTTGTTTTCACAACTTGAGGTCCTCATTTTGGCACACTTTGGTCCCTCTTTTCTCCACTCCATCTTGTTTCACTCTTTGGATTTGTGGTTTGAAGATTCTTGCCTCCATTTAAGATCAATCTCAACTCCAGGTCAGTGATTTCGTCTCCCACACTCGGATTTATTTCCGTCATTTCATTGATAAAAATAATAACCATCATCTATGGGAATTTGGGGAGGGTCTCCGTCCAATTCTTGTTCTCCCCGTCTTCGTCTCCGATCTCTACCTTGGGGATGGATTTTCTTTTTTATCTTCATTCCTCGACTTTCTACAGTTCCCACGAGAATCCTCACAATATAATTCATTTTAATGAAAAACTAAGAATGCATTTAATTAAAATACAAAATCCAACAATAAACACATATTGAAGGCAATCTAAAGAGACTCCTTCTAAATAAACAATTATTATCTAATCAATAATAAATAAAGCTCTTGGTACACCCCTCATCAAAGCATCAATATATAGTAATAATATGTCCTTCAAATTGATTAAAAACCTAATCCAATAAATAATTTAATTTCAATTATAAAATTTCATTTAAACAAACTCCAATTAGAAAAAGGAAAAAACTTATATGCAATTCCTTATATGTTTGCTATGAGGTTCTCCAATTACAAGCTTCAATTACATTCTCTCTCTTCAATGATTGGTTTTGCAAAAAGTTGTATTTAATACTCTCTTTCTACCATGATTGGTCATATAAAACAAATTTGACACGTGTCATATTTTNTTATAGAGATAATATGTCTATTTCAAATTGATTAAAAATCTAATCTAATAAATAATTTAGTTTTAATTATAAAATTTCATTCAAATAAAACTCTAATTAGAAAAAATACAATGTAAAGATCATAAAATTTGAGACTATCTAACATCTCCCACACAATTAAAATAATTATCATTCACAAAGAGTTAAAGACTAACACCCTAAAATCACTATCTCTCATAAAAGAAGTTACACTATTCTAATAGATAAAAGTTGTTTATAATTATAATAATATATATATATTTAATTCGGGGCCGGAGACTCTCCGGGATAAATTGTCATCTCTAGATATATGTTTGATACAATTTTTTTTCCTTGTTATTTTAGTTACATAAATCACGAAATACATTTAACAACACTCGAGCATTTAATATATAGTACTACTAAAAGAATTAAGAGGAGTACCAAAAATGAAGAGAAAGAAATACATCTGTGCATGAATCAACAAAATTAATGAATTACATGAAATTACAGGGGAGACATAAGGAAAACACATACATACAACACATAATTACGCACCCCTTCAATGTGAGCAAGCAGTGAGACACATGACATATATAGGGGAAGAGTTGATCAAAAATAGTGCTCCCAAAAAAATTAAACAAAGGACAAAAAAGGTACAAAGTGAAAAGTTGATCAAGGATGGAGTGATCACATGGGTGAGCTAGCTAGCTAAGTATCTTCTTGTTCTGGCTTTGGCTCATCGGCGACGGCGGCTGCGGCTTCCGAGTCGGAAGCGGTGTCAGCCGGTTCGGGCGGTGGAGATTTGGGTCCTTCGGAGTCGGACTCGAGGGCCTTCTCAGCAGCCTGTTGGAGCTCATTCTTCTTCAAGGAAGAAGATCTAGCAATATTGTTGTAGCTGCCTTTCTCCTTGAACAATTGAGCAAAATGGGGCTTGCAATAAAGGAATCCATCAAGAGCAGCATAGTTTGAAGGAGAGATGGAGCACCCTCCATGAGCACATCTGAAGCATGATTTATGGTAAAATTCTCCTTCCACGGTCACCTATATATATTATATACAACATGCATTAACGTCAGTTGATTCATATAATTCATATAATTAATCTTATCTAATAGAAAAAGATTTTGCCTTGTTACTGTATACATGAAGGATAAATTCAATATCAAACTAAAAGATACAACTATTTGCAATACTTTTTTTTTCAAAAAACTTTATAAAATAAATGTCCAAATTAAATTTTCATAAATTGATACGAGTTCCACGTTGAGCGATTAGTTAAAGGTAAGACATTATATTAAACTTTGGGATCTCCAATCTCAACGACTAGCAAGTGTAATTTTCCTAAGAATTTATACTCGCAAGTCGTATCATAAAATTCAACGTGATAACATGACTTGAACCACCATCATTGTGTTACATGTATGCCGATTGTTGTTACATTTAGAACAGTAACCCTTCTCTTTACAATTGATTCGACAAGAATTGAATTTATAATCTTAATTCTAATTAATACTGATTATTAGATCAAACGCTTTTAATTCCATCCTATAACACAAAAAGTTTACAAGTTTATATGTTAAGTATAATTTCAAAGTATTACCTTTTCGAGTGGGTATACAGTTTTCTTGCAGGATGAACATTTGTCTTGAGTCCCAGAGAACATGGCCGACAATTTGCTTGGTGCTCTTGACTGTAAATATTTCAAGATAATTAATTAATGTGAATTCATCAAAACAGAGAAATAAAATACAACATGTATATATAATTTTAAGCACACATATGTATATATATAACACGTATAGGGTCCGTTTGGTAGAGTGTAAAGTGAGGGTATGTAAAGTAAAGAATTCCTAATTTGTCCCTCTCACTCCCATCCCATCTTCTTTCTCTTTGACGGCGGACGGCGGCGACGACCACCGTGGACGACGACGGCGACCACCATGGACGGCGGCAGCGACCACCGTGGATGGCGGCAGCGACCACCCTGGACAGTGGCGGCAACCACCGTGGACGGTGGTTGACGGCGGCGACGGCGGCCGTGAGCGGTGACAGCGGTGGTGGCCTTGTGGTGATTGTGAGAGGGGCATTTTTGTCATTTTTTTCTAGATCTATTTTACTTTCCCTTTCTCACCTTTTTATACCAAACACTTTCAATCTTTATCTACTTTACATTTCCTCGACTACTTTTTCTTTCTCTCACAAACTTTCTCTTATAAAACTCTTTCCTTTACTTACCCACTCCCTACCAAACGGACCCGTAAATAAGACATAGGGACGTACCAGCTCATTGGGAGGCTTTCCAACTGATTCACAATACGATGAAACAAGATTTAATTTATTAGTCAGCCTTGAAACCATGATCACCAAGTACTTCAATTATTTAACATATATATATATAAAGGTAATTTACTAAAATATAGGGTAAATTACATTTTGGTACTAAGGTATGGACCGATTTCACTTTGATACCATGTTCTTTCAAAAATGACATTTTGGTACCTTGTTCTATTCGCGGTTAGCACTTTGATACCCAAAACTTTTTTTTGGTTACCTCTTGATAGAAAAAAGCATGTGTAGGTCATGTGCATGGTAAAAAAAATATGAAATTCACCATTCTAAACTCATATTTCACGATTTAGCCTTCAAAAAGCACGATTCAGTATGTATTTGAAGGCAGAGGATTTCATGTTTTTTTAGCCTGAATCGCAAAATCTGAGTTTAGGAGGGTGAATTTCGTATTTTTTACCATGCACATGATTTGCACATGCTTTTTTTTTCGGTCAAAAAGTAACGGAAAAAAGAATGTTGAGTACCAAAGTGCTAACGACGAATAGAACGGGTACTAAAATGTCACTTTTGAAAGAACAATATACCAATTTTATGAAAAAGAAAAAAGAACAGCGTACCAAAGTGAAATTAGCTTATACCTCAGAATACCAAAGTGTAATTTATCTTAAAATATAAATGCCATATATATACATATATATAATTTGAAAATGGATCCAATTAAGATATATGCAACATACAAGAGGATTTCCTGGAGACGCCACCACTGCTCTTGAAAGCCTGCTCAAAATGAGGCTTGCAGTACAAAACTCCATCCAGCGTCGAGTAATTGCTTATCTGTAATTAATAAATAAATTGAACCCCACAATAAAAAACACCAATTAATTAATTAAACGCTTCACATTTCACGTTTTTTACGGATTTAGATCTCTAAAGTGAAATTTTTGGTGCATTTTGTGCCATTTAAACAAAAAAGATATAATTAAAGAGATAGAAAAACTGCATTTTCCATTTTTATGAGACCTACACTTGTTTTTCTGTCTATCTCTTACGGACAACTCAATTTTAGATTATCCAAACATCACAATGTATATGGGTCAAAATTTTATTTTAATTCTCAAAGATTTTTTTATTCTATTTTGATCTTTAAACTTTTTTATTTGTTTCGTCGTTTATCATAATATGATTTTTTGTGGTAGAAATGAACGATTTATCTCTTATATAAGTGAGTTGATAAAAAAATGTTTTTTTCTTAATAAAAAATTAAAGATAAATTTGTAATTGACTTTTCTTTTTAAGAATGAAATTTTTTTCTTTATGTAACACTCACTTATTTGGACATATATAAGAAATAGGCTTAAGTGCACTTTTAATCTCCTGACTTTCGCAAATGTCTAAATTTGGTCCCCTAATTTTTTTTCTTGCAATTTTGGTCCCCTAACTTTTAAAAACGTCTCACCGTTGGTTCCAAGTGCACTTCCATTCATTATCTGCCATTAGTGTGATCTGACAGACTGAGTTGACTAATGATGTGGCAAATATAGATGAAGTGGATCAAAAAATGACCATTATACAACAAATTACAATATTTTAAGAACGAATCAACAAGACTTAGCCGAACAAAAGGACTCAAAATGTTGCATAATGGTCCTTTTTTAATCCACTTCACTCATATTTGCCACATCATTAGCCAACTCAGTCTGCCAGATTAGCACTAACGACAGATAATGGATGGAAGTGCACTTGGGACCAATGGTGAGACATTTTCAAAAGTTAGGAGACCGAAATTGCAACAAAAAAGTTAGGGGACCAAATTGAGCCGTTTTCAAAAGTTAAGGGACTAAAATTGCAAAAAAAAAAATTTAGGGACCAAATTAAAACCTTTGCGAAAGTTAAAGGACTAAAAGTGCACTTAAGCCTAAAAAATAAATCATTCAGATTAGGTATCAAGTTCAAAGATAACGACAATAATCATATGAAACCATGTTTCGAATAGTGAAGAAATATGAAAGTTCGAAGATCAAAACAGAATCGAGAAAAAAAAAGTTGAGGACTAAAACAGAGTTCACCTTATATAGTTTGAGAATCAAAAAGAGATTTTGACCATATGGATATCCCTATATCAGTGAAACAGAAATATTTACCGCAAGTTGGCTATTGCAGTGGCTGCATTTGAAGCAGGTCTTGTGATAACTGACACCATCTGCTGATAAAGTGTCGATAAAATGAACAGTTTTATCACAAGCTTTGCATTTTTGCTGGGTTCCGCTGAACGACATTTCTTAAATATTTTTATAATTTTTTTTTTAATTTCTATATGTAATTTTTTTTTTCTTTTTCGTCCTTTTGTGTTGGCCTTCTTAAACGTATCGTTTAAAGAGCAGCGTTCAGCGATGAACCAACAAGAGTGTTTCTGATCATTTCAATGAGACCAATTTGAGGTACAGAAAAAGAAGTGAAATAAATAGGTGTATTTCTATTTCTCATCCTTGTGGTTTTCACATGCGAAATTAAAGGTCAACTTCAATTTATTTAGGTTTGTGCATGATCGTAGATACTCTTGCATGTCTAATTTTAGATTCCGACAATAATGTTGGAAATTGTATGACCAGGTCTTAATTATTTCACAATTCACAGGTTTTTTATTTTAGTTGCTCATATGGTTAATGGAATAGTTGAGAGAATTGGCCAGTTCAATAATTGGTCGGAATGGGAATTGGTGCTTATTATCCAATCTCAAAGCATAGAATTGATTGCCTAAAGAATCGTTTAAGAATAAATTTTTTTTTTATAAAAACCGACTAGCTTCATAGATGAACCGGTTTATTCTAGAAAAAAAATATATATGATTTTTTTAGTTTGGTAAAAGTATTTTTGGTATTACCAAAGTGTGAGTTTTTTTATTTTTAGATCAATGTACCCCCAAAGTATAGGATTGGTTTCAATTGTACTCCAAATTTTTTTTTTGGAAAAATTATACCCCTAATCTTTATTTTTTGCATCAATTGTACCATCAATCTTTTTTATTTTTGTATCAATTGCATCCTCAATTTGAGAGTATAATTGACTCAACTGTGAAATATTAGGGGTACAATTGACCCAAAAAACTTTGAGAGTACAATTGTTACTGACATCATATTTTAATATTACAATTAACTTAAAAAGAACTTTGGAAGTACAACTGAAACTGACCTCATATATTTTAGAGATACCAAAAGTACTTTTGCTTTTTAGTTTTTTGAAGTTTCAAAAGAAAATAATATTTTTTTATATTTTTTTATAAAAGTATTAAATTAAGCATTTCGAAATCTAAAAATTTTGAAATATTTTATGAGTACTAAACATATAATATAATCTTAATTTTTACAACTGTAAAAAAAATACAACAAAAAATATGAAAAACTTTTTTATAGAAGATTGAGATATTTTATAAAATATAAAAAATTATGTTGTATCATATTTTTCATATTATTATTTTTATAAAAATAAAAGAATAATTAATTTATTATATAACTATACTATCTATACTATTATATATTTGAGGAACTTTTTACTAGTCGGTTTTTCAATCTATAGTATAAAATAAATATATTGGGAGAAATCAAACTTATTATAGGTATACAATGTGAATGATCATATATCGGGAGAAATCAAGCTCATAATACACAACATGAATGATCATATACCAAAGTTGGATATTAATTTCAAATTAGTGTAATGGTAACAATATATATATTAGATGAAAAAACTTATAAGTTTTTCATCATCACCATTTACAGATACATATATATAATTGAAATTTGAAAAGTTTCATATATAAATATATATATATATATATTTAAGAGTAAACTACAAAATTGGTCCCTGGATTATTGGCTCGCTGACAGATTGGTCCCCGAATTTAGGAAATTGACAAATAGGTCCCCGAATTTTTCTAACGAGTCAAATAGGTCCCCGAATTTTTCTAATGTTGGTCAAATAGATCCCCGAAATAACATGCACAGAAGGACCTATATGACAAATGTTAGAAAAATTCGAGGACCTATTTGACTCGTTAGAAAAATTCGAGGACCTATTTGTCAATTTCCTAAATTGGGGACCAATCTGTTAGCGAGTCATTAATCCAGGACCAATTTACTAGTTTACTCATTTAAGAATCCATGGGCATAGGAGTAGTAGAAGAAGAAGGGGAGGGAGAATTATTGGAAACCAAAGTGACCAAAAAGTCAAAGAGATCAGTGGCAATAATGGCCGAAGCGACGTCGTCTTTGAGAAGAGTTCTCCTTTTGGACTGAGTGGTCATGATCCAGGACCTTTTGGTAATTTCCTCAATGAACAATTCACAAGCTTTGGCAAAAGCAATAGGAGCCTCTCCTGAAATCATCTTCACTTCATCTCCTGAACCTGATTTCTTCATTATCTTCTTAATCCTTGCTAATGGCAGACAATGAGGCCCCATTTTTCCAGAAATACCCCCACAGTGTATTCCTGAATATGCTCCTGCTTGTCTCATTATTATTAATTTTATTCTATATATAATCTTCTTTTAATGATATATGTGTGTGAAGCTAATAATAGCCATGCAGGTTTATATATACGTTGGTGTGAAAGCTTAGGGTAACAGAAAAGTTAGTTAAGGTTTCATCACTGGCCGGTTAACTCACATTGTCTAATTCATAATCTAATTAATTAATTATTGACCAAAGTGCAAATTTGGTCCCATATCTTTTGTCAGTTTCCAATTTGGTCCTATATATTTTTTGTCTCATATCTTTAGGTCAGGTCCTAATTTGGTCTCATATCTTTTTTTTGTTGCAGATTTGACCATATATATCTTTGGGTCCATTGTAGAATTGGTCTTATATCGTTGAGTCTATTGCAGAAGTGGTCTCATATCTTTGGAAAAGGATCAATTAACGATTGATCCTTTTTTAAAGATATGAGACCAATTCTGCAACCTAACCAAAAGATATAGGACCAAATTGGGACCTTTTGAAAAGATATAAGACCAAAAGTACAACAAAAAATTATACAAGACCAAATTGGAAATTTATCAAAAGATATGGGACCCAATTTGCACTTTGACCTTAATTATTTAACTAATTAATGCACGGCCGGCCAGCCTGCTTTAGCCGCCGGCTAATTCAATCTAATTAATTGTTTACTCTCTCTTTAATTATATGCTGAATCAAGAAAAATGCGTTTTTCTCTCTTATGTAATTTGTTAAGTCAAAGAAACAATTGGTGTAAATTATTCCTTAATATATATATATAGGCAAAACACCCTTTCATGCCCCTAACGTTTGCAGTGATTTTCAGTTATGCCCTTAACGTTTCATTTTGTTCAGACATGCCCTCAATGTGCAACCAACGTTTCAATTATGCCCTCAATTTTGACTCAATGCACATGTGGCAATTTTTTTTTGCTTATGTGTCATTTTTTTTGTTTGACTTGATTACGTGGCATCATGACTGGGCATTCTTATTTTTTTTTCCACCTTGGCATGATGACTGGATTTACATTTTTGAACATAAAAATTGAGTAAACTAGCAAATCAGTCCCTGGATTTACATTTTTCATCATCTTCATTCATTTTAGTCCCAAATTCTCAAAATAAAATTGTAAAGTGTCCCAAAACACTTCCAAACATTTCAATTTAGTCCTTAAAAGTATTAAAAACCCTAAAACCTAAACTCTAAAATTCTAAACCCTAACCCCTAAACCCCTAAAAAAACCACTCTCTTGCAATTTGGTCCCTAGGTCCTCAAATTTATTAAATCAGAATTAAAAAAAAATTGGTCCCTAAATCCTAATTTCATTATCATCTTCATCTTCTTCTTCATCATCATCATCATCTTCTTCAGAAGCTGCCTTTCTGACCATCCAATACTGATTGCTGAGAAAGTGAAGAAGACAAGGCACCAACCAATTCAACACTCCCTGACTCGACGCGCCACCAACACTAACAACACTTCCTATCACCACCAACACTGCCGCCTTCGCCTTACACACCTCATTCTTCGCTAAGTTTAGGTTTAGGGGTTAGGGTTTTTTAGGGGTTTAGGGGTGGTTTTTTTAGGGGTTTAGGGGTTTAGGGGTTAGGGTTTAGAATTTTAGAGTTTAGGTTTTAGGGTTTTTAATACTTTTAAGGACTAAATTGAAATGTTTGGAAGTGTTTTGGGACACTTTACAATTTTATTTTGAGAATTTGGGACTAAAATGAATGAAGATGATGAAAAATGTAAATCCAGGGACTGATTTGCTAGTTTACTCAATTTTTATGTTCAAAAATGTAAATTCAGTCATCATGCCAAGGTGGAAAAAATAAAAAATAAGAATGCCCAGTCATGATGTCACGTAATCAAGTCAAACAAAAAAAATGACACATAAGCAAAAAAAATTGCCACATGTGCATTGAGTCAAAATTGAGGGCATAATTGAAACGTTGGTTGCACATTGAGGGCATGTCTGAACAAAATGAAACGTTAAGGGCATAACTAAAAATCACCGCAAACGTTAGGGGTATGAAAGGGTGTTTTGCCTATATATGTATATATATATATACTAGTTACCATCAAGTCATTAGAATTATACATGATTATTATGTAGAATCAGACAAAAATGCGCTTTTTTCAGCTATTGTTTTGTTTAACTAAGCTGTCAGTGGTTTTATTTTAGTAGAATTGCATAACGTCATGTACTAATTGGGACCTAAAACTCAATATGGTACACGTACCTTAGATTTAATGGAATAAAATTATCAAATTATGTATATATTAGCCGCAAATTTAATTCAATTGGTTTTCATTCTAATTTTTATATATTAAATTTTTGCTTGACTTGAGAATTACAATATAATATTGCTGTATGTTAGTTGGCAGACCCCAATCTGTGTATTAACTATTAAGCTTTCATTGTTCATCCTGCAACTTAGTTGTTGCATAAGCAACCATAGTCTGTATAGGTTCATTTAACGGATCAATAGGACTCATTCCAATTTCCAAGTGCTTTATAATAATTATTTTCATTTTTGTTTGGTAATTTATCTAACTCGTGTCTATTTTAAAAAGTCTCATTGCTCTAGCTATCCTTCTTGTCTATTGTTGGATGATGCTATGTATGATTTAATTTGATAATTTTTATTTTATTATTTTTAAAGTTAAATGAAACAAAGAAATAGAAAATTAAGTGCTATAAGTCTATAACAATCCAAAGTTTTATATAATTACCCAGGAGGTTGCTTTAAAAAGTCTCATTGCTTTAGCTATTCCTGTTCTCTATATATCGTGAGATGATGTTGTGTATGGTCTTATTTAATTTGATATTTCTTTTATTTTATTTTCTTAAAGTTAATTAATGAAACAAGGAGAGAAAGAAATAGAAAATTTTGGGTGCTATAGCAATCCAGAGTTTTATATATCATTACCCTAATTATATATGCTCTATGAATAACATTATCTTGTGATGAAGTTTGAACATAAGGTTGAATTATAATTAAATTATCACGTCCTTTAAGTTTTTTAAAAATTTTATTTATCAGTCTCAACAATTAAATATGGTTATATCTTTCTCGTTTTAGGTACGAATGCAACAAATCTACGAGCAATATGTTGGTTTTTATAAGTCATTTCTTTGTCTATTTAGGGCCGTCAACAAACAAGTCAAATTAGGCTCCAAAAGTGCCTTCTCACTTCATAGTCAAACAGACAAAGTTGGTCGTATCTATCTCGTTTCATGTTCGACTGCGACGAGTTCAGAACTATGAATTACTCTTAATGATTACTTTTCCTTCCCAATTGAGATCGTCAACAAATGAAGTCACATCAGACCCAAAAGTGATTCAGACTTGATTTGACTTCATTTGTTGATTAACTAGGTAGGAAAAGAAATAGTCAAGAATAACTCATAGTTTCGAACTCTTTGCGATCAGACTTGAAAAGAGAGAAAAATATAATCAACTTTGTTCATTTGACAGTGAAATGAGTGGCCAACTTTCAAAGCTCAATTTGACCTTGTTTGTTGATAGCTCTAACTGGACAAAGAAATGACTCGTCAAAAGCAACATGTAATTCAAGACTCATTGCACTCAAACTTGAAACGAAAGATAAAAAACTACTTTCAGTTGTTTGGATCAATGAGTAAAACTTTTGGGAAACTTAGAGAATTAAAATTGCAACAGAAAAAGATAAAAGACTGTATTGCAATTTTACCTCGAAGATAAGGAACGATATTTGCATTTCAGCTCTATTATAAATATGTTTGTGTGTGTTATTAGGGATGGCAATTTCTAGGATAGTTAGGGTAACCGACCGTATCCGTCCGAAAAAATTATTCGATATTTGTCGGATACCAGATATCAGATAGGGTACGGTAATGAAAATTAAATATTTTTCGGATATTAGGCGGATACAGATATTGCCCTCGGATACCCTATATCCGTCCGAAATAAAAGGATAGTTAGGGTAGCTGATATCTGATACCCTATTACTTATTTAATTTTTATATTTTACATTCAATTTAATATTTTATATATAATTATTTAAATTTAATTAATTATATTTATATATATTTTTATATAATCATTTTTTAGTTATTTTATATTTAATTTTTTTTATTTTTAAAAATAAATTTAAAATATAAATAAATAATAATTTCATTTATTTATATTAGTTGGTGGATAATGATATCGGGTACTCGATATATCCGATATATTTTTTTTGGATATTTCAGGTATTTCAAATACCTCTCGGATACCAGATATCGGATAGAGTGCGGATACGGATAATAATTTATCGGATACGGATAGGGTACGTATATTGAATAGGATGAACGGATACGGATGGTAACAAAATCATTGGATACCCTACCCGTTTTCATATGATTACAATAATATATAATTTTGAAAGATCATAATGATAATCACAAACTTGATTCCTTGGATCAATTTCAAAGATTAAGCTCAAAATAACCCCAAATTCGAAGAAAATCGGACCCGATGAACCCTAAAACGGACCAAAATGAAATGCAGCAAAACGAAGCATTTTTCTCAAAATTTCCATGTGCAAAATGATCCTTAGGAGCCGAAAATGAGTACCCATAAACTCATTTATCAAAACAAACTGAAACGAACATGAATCGAAGTTCAAAAGTTCCGAAAAACGGTACACTAACATGGGTGGTGGCATAATTGAAACTAACGTTTCACATTGGGGGCACAACTGACACAAATGAAACGTTAGGGGTATAACTAAAAATCACCGCAAACGTTAGGGGCACGAAAGGGTGTTTTTCCATTAGATAATCATAATCAAGGTAGTAAAGATCTAGATTTAGATCTTGCAAGGCAAGATCTAGTTAAATCGGGTGCAGGATTGTTTTTGAGCAAGATCGTGGTAGGATCGCTATTTTGCTCGTAAGATCGTACGATTTCATCGATCTTGTATTTTTCTTTTGAATTTTTTTTTTCTAAAAAAGGTCCAAAATGTTGTTTTTGGGGACTTTTTTTTTCAAGGTCCAAAATTCTCCATTTTAAACACTAAAAAATTGAAAACTCTAAGTTTGGTGTTCGAATATTGAGTTTAACTTGTCAAGTATTGAGCTTAACTTGTAGTTCTTTAAGATATGAACGTAATTGAAGTACTTTTGAGAGGGTAAGAAACTTTAAGCATGACTTTTTTTTACAAATCTTATTATTTTATTCTCTTTATACAGTTAAGTTAATTATTTATAACCATTCATTATTTAGTTTCACACGAAGAGAATGAATCGTATGATTCAAAAAAAGATGAATGAGTTGGTATATGTTATATTTAATTGAAAATTGAAAGGGAAAAGAACTATAAGGGAGCTTAACAACATAGAAGATCTTTCTTCTGATGTTGAATGGATCACGGAGAATAATGAAAAAAAGAGATGAAGACATAAAATGAAGTAGAAGACGAAGCCTTCGAAGTTCAAGAAGTAGAAAATGTTAAACCTTGTGGCATTGTTGATGATTTGGAGATTCCGGTGGATAAAATAGAAATGGGAGAAATTGATGATGATGATTTTGATGTGTGACATATGCTTGGATGAACTTTTTGATAATGTTGTTCTAAATTTGTAATATTACTCGTGGTTGTTGCCTTGTTTTTATTATTGTTTGACTGAACTTATGATAAACTTTTTAGACATCTTGATAATTACATGTTGAGACTATAAATTGATAATCTTGGATAAAGATCTTGAGACATGTTATAAGATGAATTTATGACTTATGAACATTTATATATATATATATATTCATAGATGGATATTAGTAATTGTTTATATAATTTATATAATATTTTTTTAAGGAAATTCATAGGATCTTACGATCCTCGATCCAATCTTGCGATTCAATCTATCTTATACCTCTTCCGATCTTGAGTAAGATCTCGATCTTGACTACATTGATCATAATATTAAGTTCAATATTTGTTTTTTTGGCGGGTCATATATTAAGTTCAATGTTGGTCTAGTATTTTGGGCCAGGTTTTGATGTACGCAGACAAAACGTCAGAAGAGATAGCCCTCAAGTCTACAGCAAGGCCAAAATTGGGCTTTCATTTGGGCCCAATACTTTATCTCTCCAGGGCTTTTGTGAACCTCCCAGAAAACAAATCACATAAATACATTTGTGTGAGCAATTGTATATATAATCTTTGATCATTGATAAAAAGAGATAGCATATTCGTTTGTTTTTTTTTCTTTCTTAATGTAATCATCAACAGAAATTCTCCTATATTATCAACCATCGATCATCAAACACTTTTCTTAAAGCCACATTCTTCTTCTGGCGATGTACGTTGATGTTCCCTTACAGATCTAGAGGGTGTGTTTCAGTTTTCCTTTGGTCACGTGAGAGCTGTACATTTATGGCTGTCTAGCACGTGATCAATCAACCATGCATCTTGATTTGGTTTTCGGTTTTCCTATCCTTTTTCTTTTTTCTCTTTTATTTTTCCATGCATGCTTTGCTTTAATTTTGGTTGCCTTTTCTTTTGCATACAAATGATATATCTTTGCATCTATTCTTCTTTTTCTTTTGCTATAGGATAACCTTGCGTTCTCTTTTCAGAGCCAAGATCGATGTGGTTCTTCCAAAGGTAGCAAATGGGCCAAATCGTACAAATATAATCAATCATGCATACTCATGGTCCTCAAAGTTAGAAGTGTCAATCAAGTTCATTTAAGTTGGCTTATCACAGGTTTAAGTACTCCCATGAATTAAATTTTTTTTAGTGATCCAGAATGTCATTAATTAGATGGATTAATTATTAAGTGGATCCAAACAAAAATTACAAGAGAAAACCTATTTTTTTTCTCTGAATTGTTACTGAGTCAACAATTTAGTCCCTGAATTGTAGGAAAATATGAATCAGTCCTTAAATTTTACACCATCGTCAACCTTTTGGTCCATGAATTGTAGGATAATCCAAATCAGTCCTTGAATTTTATACCACCGTCAACCTTTTTTGGTCCTTGAGTTGGTTCATATTTTCTTACAATTCATGGACCAAAAGGTTGATGAATGACGATATATAGTGTAAAATTTAGAGTCTGATTTATATTTTCCTACAATTCAGGGACTACATCATTGACTCAGTAGCAATTGAGGGACCCAACAGTAAGTCATCTCTAATTACAAATAGCTAGAAGCTATAGAAAGCTTAGGGACCCATACACAATGCTTTAATAGTATTGTGGGTGTGTCCTCTGAAATGTGAATTATGGAGTCAACCACCTTCACGCACGTGACGTGACCACATTCTTCTGTCCCTCTTGTCTCGACTCATGTGTGCACACACACAAGCTAGCAACTAACGTATGTACAAGATGCCTCATCATTTCACTCACTATCTCACTCTCACTACTTTCACTCATAAAAAGTTGGAGGCTAAAATAAAATAAAAAAAAAACCAAGGCTTTAATTATTAATTGATATATATATATATATAGTTCGATTCTGATCGATCCATATATATAACTTAATTCACTAAAGACGACGACGCTCCATGGTTTCAAATCTCATGCACGTTACTCAAACAAGTAATAAAGTGAAACATCTTAACTAACCCATGACCAAGTTCACGTGACTATATATTAAGAATAGCGAATAAACAAATTTAAAAAACTTATCCATCGAAGCTAGCTAGCTAGACATACGTTTCTATACGTACTTTCGAGTTTCGACCCGGTTACATAAATTTTATGTGTGTGTGTTTTGTTTCTCTCTGAAATGTTCAAAATGCATGCCAGGTGTTTTTTTTTTTNTTGTCCAGACTTTTGAATTATGCTCCCTCCAATTCTTATTATATGTTTTATTGGATGGTGTTTTGTTTTAAAATATTTGATGTTTTATAAAACCAAGATAATATTAATTACTCTTTTTATAATTCTATTCTTATTAAATAATTAGTAGAAATTGAATTGGTGAGAGTAACTATGACTAATTTAATAAGAGCAATTTGGCTAGCCCGAGATGATCTCATCTTCAATGATAAGGACATCAATATAAACCAAATCCTTCACCATACCCTAGCTGAAGCCTCAGAACATTTCTTTCTTGCCTCTCCAACTTCCTCTTCACTCATCCCTTCCCTTTCTTCACATCATTGGAACAAACCAACACATCCCTTTTTCAAACTTAATTGTGATGGGTTTGCAAAGGATAATTTACTGGGTGCAAGTGTGGTCTCATAAGAGACCAAAATGGTATTTGGATCTTAGGCATCTCCTCCTTTATTGGAACAAGTGAAATCCAATCAAAGCTGAACTTTAGGAGCATCTTCAAAGGACTACAACTTGCTAAAAGCCTTAACATCTCCCACATTCTTGTAATTGAATCGGACTCTAAAATAGCAATTGACCTCATTTTAGATGATCATATTTCCTCACACCATCCTTTTTATTTCCTCTCATAAATAATTGCATATGTTACCTGCAATTGTTTCAAGAAATGAAGATTAATCACATCTTTCGTGAAGCGAATCATCCTGCCGACTTCTGGTTAATTGGGGATGTGTTACAACATCACCCCACACTATCTTTATTTTCATGCCTTCTTTTGTTTCTTTGCACTGTCTTTATGACACTATGTCTATTGCTTATCATATTAGGACTAGTAAGGCTATTGTAACTTAATTTGCTACTGTTTGTCCTGTATGACTCGTTTATCTTAATGCATTTCCACTTTTATAATAAAAAATAAGAGCAATTTAGTCATCTTATTTTAAATTTCTCTTCATTTTAGGTGAATTAGTGATTCCTTTGGTATGTATGTATTAACCTTAAAAAGTATATATTTAGAACCGAAAGGAATAAGAGTTTCTCAACAAGAATAGTTATATTCATAGTAATCTCAAATTTAAGACTTTACTTAAGCGATATAAATCACTCTCCACTTAGACTAATCTCATGTTGATATAGTAGTATTTTTTTAATCAATGTCTTAATTAAAAGACATTAATTATGGAATCGAGTGAGATGGAGTAAAATTTGCAGTATTCGTCTAATAAATGTTGGGATACATGCATGCATAAACCCTATAATAATTCCCTGTTTCAGTAGTATTGATTATGTCCTTTCCATCCAACTCACAAAGTTGTTGAATTAGGTTCCCCAATATTATTCCATTCATTAATTTATGCATAATTAATTAATTTGTTGATAGTCATGAATTCTTGTGGTTGAAGCAAAGGATCCAATAATAAACATAGTCAATGATTCCCGCATGACCGAATCTTTTATACATAAAAACCCAACTTCACAAGCATGTTAGAGATTTTCAGTATGCATATTTTTCGCACACCAAAGGATTTGCTTTAAACATAGTCAGTATGCTTGCTGTTCATTATATTAATGTCTATCCAACTATATATATATACATATATGTAAATACATAGCTGAATACGTTCATATATGTATATATATATATATATATATTTTGTCTAAAGTATCCTTCAACCCGACAGGTCAAAAATTAATCCTTTGTGAATTTGAGCTTCATTTAAGGGTCTGTCATTGGCCAATTGGTTATTGCACATACAAGGCGAGATTCGAACTCCCAACACTTACTTAAATGACCTATGAGTTGACCACTAAATCAACTAAACTTGAAGACGTTCATATTGAAGTTTGGTAGAAAAGCCAATTCTTCATTTCCATCGCTGATTGATTGATCTGAAAATCATTGGGTGATAACAAACACAAAAGATAAACTTTTGCTAATTAATATACGCGCTTATTAGTTATATTATAAGACGTGTGGGATGAAATGAACAGCAAGCTAATTTGCGTCCAAATGTATGTAATTTTTTTTATGGTAAAGTTAAAAAGTGGAAATCATGATGAACAAACTCAACAAAGAGGATTAAGGGTCCCTCTCTCGTTGAAAATATCAAAAGGGGACCAACTAGCCTGTAAAATAATTGTGCTCTCTGCAAAAAATAACATAATCATAAGCTAGCATCAAATTCTTTATGGATCCCACTTTTCTGTCTCATGAGATGGATCTATGTTTCCAACAATTAAGCCCCTCTTACCGCGTCATAATATATTGCATAATGTAATATTTATATTATAATAGAATGCTCAAATTGGTTATGACAACGGGTAACTTGGCCATCCCTCGTTGTTCTCTTAAATATAATTTTAAAAAATAACATTTTAATACCAACTAGTTATTATCACATAACTAACTTCTCACATTGGAAGAATTTTTTAAAAAATTAACATCTATAATTTCTTTCATCCCATAATATTTTTTTATCAAAGAAATAATGGTTATAAAATGAAGGAAAAAAAAAAAACTAGTATCTTGATGTCCGTTAATATATATGTAAAATTTAAAATAATTTATAGTTTAAATTTTATAAAATATTATAAATAATGTTAGTTTAGACTATAAATTTAATATTATTTAATTTTATAAATAATTTTTATATTAGAGGATTATATAAAATTATATATGCCCACGATCTTTAGAGGATCTAATTTTATTTTAATTAGTTTTTAAGTTTTGAAATTTAAATTTAGATTATGATAGTGAATTTTGTGAGATAGTGGGATTAAAGTAATTAATTTTATTTTATTATATGTATTTATATGATAAAATATATTTATTTTTGACCAACAATAAAAAAGATGTGACATATATATATAGTTGTGTGTATATATATATATATAAGCTCATTAATTAATGACAAAAGTACTAATTTCATCTCCAAACTTTACATCAACTATCAATTTCGTCCCTAATATTTTTTTGCTGGCAATTTTGTTCCCAATCTTTTACATTTTTGTCAATTTTATCCTTTGACTAACTTCTTTTAATAAATTAACGAAAGACTGCATCCTGTTTTTCAATCTGAGTTAAAATTTGAGTTTCTTTTTCTATTAATTTTACATTATATATCGTTAGCTACATAGGTTCTGTCGTTAATATTTGGCTAAAATAAGAGCAAAGGATAGAATTGACCAAAATGTGAAAGATTGGGGATGAAATTGACAAAAAAAAAGATTGGGGACAAAATTGACAGCATGTGTAAAGTTCGAGGACGAAATGAGTACTTTTGCCTTAATTAATCTAGACTCAAGTTATATAATACAACTAGGGGTATTCACAAGGTGGGTTGGGTTAGGTTCATGGCAGGTTAGTTTGGGTGGAAATTTTTTAATGGCGAGTTGGTTTGGTTGGGTTTTGGGAAAAAAATATTTCTGCCAAAACCAAACAATAACGGGTTGGCGGGCTAACTCATTCCAATTTACAAACATTTTTTTAAAAAAAAAATACTTGACTCTACAATTTTTTTTAATCTTTCAATTTTTTTGTTTGAATTTTGATGAAAAATATTTCTTATTATTATAAGTCAATAATAATATAATATGATTGAAAATCATATATACTCATCTAAAGAAAGTAAAGTTAGTAGTAGATGAAGATAGAAGTAGTCATGGTAGTAGTAGAATTTAACAAGTAAAATTATAAAAATATTAATTTTACTCTTCTCGATAAAAAGTGAAATTAATAAACAAACTAAAAAGATTAAATTGATAAATTGAAGGATTAACAAAAAAAAAGATTAATTGAAAGTGAACTCACTTGACGCAGTATTAAAGCTAAGGGGAAAATACAATTCAAAAGTCATTTGTATTATACTAATTATTATTTATTTATGTACATATTTAAATAAAAAATAAAAAATATATAAATGCAGGCCGGCGAATTGGCTTGGATTTAGAATTATGAAACCCACAGCTCAACTCAAACTATTGTGGGTTAAGAATTTTTAAACTAACACACCAATCCGCCAGCCCAAACTAAACCAATCTAAATCTGCAGGTTAAGTTTGTTTTAGCGGGCTCAAACCGCTGAACACCCCTCAATATAACAATAATTTTTTCAAGTTGGTTAATTAATTAATGATTAGTGCATGTCGGATTTAGGCTTAACGTGGAGTTAACACGCAGACAAATCCAAGAATAATATTCACCTCAGAGGAATTTGCTGGACTAGCTGGACCTTCAAATAATACATTTTTCTTTTTTTGGGTTTGATCATTTCGACTAATTTAAGTTAAATCGTGTTTATTAAAATGATAACTCGATCTCTTTTTTTTTCTCTTCTGAATTATGCACATTTTCCTGTCGTCGCATCTAATGGTTCTTTAAATACGCAACGCAACCCACAAACCATAGTGCAAAAAACCGAACCGGTCATCAAACCGGTGGAAGGCTCGGGTCACTGGTTTAATGGTTCAACCGCTGGGTCATTGGTTTAACCGGTTGAGTCGGTTTACTTAAAAAATACATTTTCAAATATACATATTCATTAAATACACATTAATATATTGCAATAATTTAAATATAAAGTAAATATTAAACACTTTAGTACCTTTGGAGCTATTTTGCAATTTTAACCATAACAAGTTTTGTAAAAATTACATATTGACCCCAAAATTTTTTTAAAGTTTTCATTTTAGTCCATCGGCAATATGTATCCAGGGACTAATTTGTAATTTTTTGAAAATTTTTTGGGGTCAATATGTAATTTTGAAACTTTGGTGGGTCAAACCGGTTCACGGTTCACCGGTTCAACTACAATCCGGTATTTTATTTTCTCCGGACCGGCCTGGGCTCCGGTTCACCGGTCGGACCGCCCGGTCCAGTCCGATTTTTAATACTATGGTTAAATGACCCAACACACCAAGTTGTGAGTTGGGTTGGTAGAATTTTAGCTCATTAAGGATTATGGCTCATTTTAACATCTCACCACCACGTTAAATTCTTAAAATTACAAGACACGACACAATATATATATATATACACACACACAATTAAATATTCATAAATAT
This sequence comes from Chamaecrista fasciculata, assembly GCA_003254925.1. NCBI lineage: Eukaryota > Viridiplantae > Streptophyta > Magnoliopsida > Fabales > Fabaceae > Chamaecrista > Chamaecrista fasciculata. Next base: position 32,148 of record QANZ01010907.1, read on the forward strand.
TGATAAAAAATTAAAAAATTATAATATTAATTTTTGACATATGTCATATGTGTCATTATTTTCTATTGTTTTCCATGTTAAAGTCAGAAAAAAAATAATTTTACTTTCTGAAACTTATAAATGTGTGTCGTACGGGTATTGGACACAGACACGTGTCTAACACAATGACACTCCATTAGAATGAAGTGTTTGTGCTTCATAGTGAGAGTATCATGGAGGAAACATATATATATATACTAGGGGCTTGACATGCCCGTATTAGGGATCAAAATGAAATTGATGCTAAACATTATGGACTTAAGTGAGATTTAGGCCAAAAAAAAAAACTTCCAATATCATGCGCATGGATTGGACCCAAAAAAGAAAGTAGCATGCACACTGACCCAGGTTCCACGTTCGTGATGAATGGTAACACACGTCCCAAATTTTGTTTTTAATTTGTAATTAAAAAATAAACAATTAAAAGTAGATGGTTAATTAATTAAATTTTAGTATAAAGTATAAAATGGAGGACTATCAGAAAGGGGTGGAGCCATATAATATAAGATATACAAGGTCAAATTGTTATTTTAGTCCTCAAACTATAGGATAAGTTTCATTTTGGTCCTAAAACTATTTTTTGTTTTATTTTAGTCTTCAAATTTTCAAATTTAATTTATTATTTTTTTGGTCCTCAAAATGTGTTTTCCTTTAGTTTCTGTCGTTATTTCTAACCTGAACTATTGAAATAGATCATTTTTATCTTAGATATATCATAATAAGTGAGTTGGCAAAAAAATAAAGAAAGTTTTTCACTCTTTAAAAGAAAAATTTTCAATATTTTAAAAAATAATCAACCACGAATTTATCTTAAATTTGTAATTAAAAATAGAAAATTTTCTTCCTCTCTTTCTCAACTNTTATTATTATTATTATAAACATACATCTTGATATCTCAAATATACAAAAATTGACAACTCAATTTGTAAAAATCTAATTATACACTTTAGGGCCCGTTTGGTAGAAGGGAATTTGGTTTACAATGTAAAACGGCACAAAGTCCAATACTTTCAGGTGTTTGGTATGGCAATTTGGGCTCTGTAAAGTGGATTACAATGTAAAGTCATTTACATTACATAGGTCATTTTTCTTTACTTCATATTTTTTTATGTAGAATTCCTAATTTGCCCCTCTCACTCCCATCCCATCTTCTTCCTCTTTGATGAAATCGAGACGGCGGCGGACGCGGACGGCGGTGGTCGTGGACAGCGACGACGGTGGCCATGGACAGCGGCGGCGGTGGCCTTGTGGTGATTGTGGGAAGGACATTTTTGTCATTTTCTTTCTATATCTATTTTACTTTCCCTCCCATACATTTTTATACCAAACACTTTAAATTTTTACCTACTTTACATTCCCTCAACTACTTTTCTTTCCCTCATAATTTTTCCATCGTAAAACACTTTACTTTACCTACCTAAATACATACCAAACGGACCCTTAGTGTTTGAAAATTATGAATGCCATACACTTTAGTTTCTTAAGTCTAAGAATTAATTTGTAGGGATGAAATGACTAAAATATACTAATTCTTTAACTTTCAGAATATAAACTAAATTTTTAAGAATTTAATTATTAACTTGTGTATTATTTTTTGGACACTAATTTAATTATATATTTACTCTCATTATTATTATTTTGGGTGGATAGAAGAAGTGGGGTTTTTCAGTTCAAAAAAAAAAAAAAAGAAGTGGGGTTTATATTGGTACAATGGTACATAGGGGATAAGGTACATGGACCCCATTAATTTTTAATTATGTAAAGAGGTTGTTAGATTGGCAGTTGTGGTATTGAAAGATGGAGGTTTGTTGTTTCAGAAATTAGTTGTGGCTCGTGTTGAAGTAAACGACACTCTCAGTTGCTGCGTTTGTGCCATCTTTTCCCAATTGGAGGCATATACGTGTGTGGTGTAGTACTTGCGTTTTACGTGTGCAACGGAAAAACTTAAAAGGTGTGAGGTTTCTGTTGAGTGTATGACAGTATGAGTAGTGCACACGCACGCACTGGACATTTAATTAGTTTAGGGATAGAATTTTAATGATAAAACAAAATCTATTATTGAGTCATGAATATATGCCTACCTAATGAATCATGAATCATACGTTAAACGGTAAAATACACAGAAAATCCATATGATTTGTCTCATTTATAGAAAGAGTTCATGTGGTTTAAAAAGTGATAAATAAAGATATATAATTTGCTCCGTTAATAGAAAAGGTCTCGGGAGATATTTGTCATCTAAAACTAACGGAATTAGGACAATGTACAGCTCATGTAGCCCATCTCTACATACTCTCAACCCTAATTTCTCCTTCATTGTGTAGAAATTGAACTCTATCTCCACATCCTCGCAACCCTAACTCTCATTATCGCTATTTTCTTCCATTCTCGAATCCTAATCCTCAAAAATTAGGGATTGAGTATGTAGAAATGGGTCACGTGAGTTGCACATTGCCCTAATTCCGTTAGTTTTAGATGGCAAATACCTCATGTGATCATTTTTGTTAACGGATCAAACCACCGACTCTTATTTACCATTTTTTAAATCACATGGACTTTTTCTGTAAATTGGTCAAACGATAGAGACCTTATGTGTAATTTACCTTACTTTAAATAATTAAAATATGTAATTTGATCCTTGAAATATATCACAATTATCAATGATTCAATTTTTGTGACAAATTAGTCTTTGAATTTGAATTTATTTTGTATATTTTAACTTTAAATTTATACTTGGTAAATCTCATATTAGCTCAACAGCTCCAAATCTTCAAGTCTTGCAAAAATGAACTTAAGGATGCGAATGAACTCCTACGATGAGTCTGACGATCAAGTTAATTAATATAGGGATATCAAAGTATAAACAATATAGGAGAACTAGTTAACCATACATAGAGTATAAAAGTTACCTATATATGAGATTGATGAATGGCTAAGAGGTAATTTTTTACCAAAGAATCATTATTAATAGAAATTACGTGAAAGTTATTATAATAACAATTATAATGGTAACAAATGTGATCCATCAATTTATAATGAGGATTCATTCTCTTATGAGGAGTGGGAACCAACCGCTCAAAACATGAAGTAAAAGGATCAATTCGTGATTTCGTGCCAAAAGGATAAATTAATGGATTGATATGATTCATTTTCTATTAATATTGAAATAGTTTTTTTTTAATCTTTAAATTTATATATTTTTATTTTTAGGTCAAGAATCAGATCATTGATGATCGTAATATTTTAAAAATTGAATTATATATTTTAATTATTAAAATAATTCATTGACTTTATATAAATTCGTTACTAAAATAAATAATTTTTTACAATTTGAATATAATATAGAAGTGGGAATAGACCAGTGAAGATGGAGTGATTGATCCAAGTGGTAAGCGACTTAGTACTGCTTAAACAAGGTCTCATGTTCGAATTCTTATGAATGCAGTTATTCTTATTAGGAAACTCATCCACTATAGCCACCCGGGTCAACTCCAAATTAGTCGACGGGTGGCGATACCGAGCAGACAAAAAAAAAAGATGGAGTGATATGAGTATTTATATTTAGTATGGTTGGTTATATATATATATATATATGTAAGTTCATATGATCATCTCACGCCCTCCACATGACCACCATTGAAAGCCAAGTTAAACTAAAAGCACTATGAAAGCAACTCCTCTGTACCTTCATTACCGTCCGCCTTCTTAACCTTCCATGTACCACTCTCTTAGAAACATCTATACATGCATTTAATTATACGCACAAAAATATATATTAATTGGGACACATACATATATATATACTAGGAGCTTGGCGTGCCCTAACGGGCACGCAAATATATATGTAGAATAAATAAGGGACTAAATTGTTAACTTAGTAAAGAAAGAAAGACCAAATAGTAAATTTTCTCTTATTTTTAATTTCATAGACTATAGTTTTAAACATGGACGACCAGAAAGGGGTGGAGCCATATAATATAAGATATAAGCTTAAATTTTATATATATATATATATTTATTAGTAAGAATTTAGGTGAGGAGATGACCCCCAATCTAAGGTCAGGGCAGACCTCCGGGTTCAAAGAGCACTTACAGAGGTACTACAGATAGAGCTGTCAAAATGGGCTAGCCCGGCCCAGCCTTACCCTAACCCTATATAGCCCTAAGTTAATTAGGGTAGGGCTAAAAAAGCCCAATTTAAAATTGGGCTAAAATTTTCTAGCCCAGCCCGGCTCTGTTAGGGCTAGCCCTATGGGCCTTTTATTAATTTTTTTTAATTTTTTTAAAATATAAATAAAGTTAAAATTTCAATTATATAATTTTTTTAATATGAGCCAAAATTACAATATAATATCACAAGTCAAAACTTAGATAGTTACTTAATGATAAACTAGAAAATGGACACACTTAACTAATTCAACAAGTGAGGGCTGCAAGAGCAATTTGATCGTCCAAGTACCTGCAAGAACTTCACAGTGAGGGGGGGGGGGGCTGCGAAGAATACTCCGACGCTCAAGTTAGTGTATGAATGATGTGAGAGCAAGAGAATTCTGAAAGATGAGAAGTCGCTAACCTTAGTCTGCTGGGTTGAGCTCTATTTATAGAGCAGGGGGAGAGTGGTGGCCAGCGCGCGGGGCGCACCACGTAGTCAGGCACGAACTCCACCAGCGGGAGTGGTGGAGACCGAGATTTGCGGGACAAGGCAATCGTGGGTGATTGCGTGTCGTGTTAATGGGCGGGCGCCAGACGACTGGAGAACGTGGGTATGATTAAGTCCGTGGCCGACGATCTCCACCAGCGAGGATTGCGATACAAGGCAGTTGTGGGTGACTGCGTGTTAATCTGGAGGCGCATGCCATGACCCTGGATGGATCACGACCGCCCCTAAGTGTGCAGAGGGCACTCGATTGGCTGGAGTGCTCCTTGTCAGGTTTGGAGGGGAGAAGTGGCCCAGCTCGAGGGCCATTTAGGCGTACGCCCAAATAATGATGTATCACTTAATATTTTCAAAATTACATAATAAAATTAATAATGTTGAAGTGAAAATGAGTAAAAAAATATATATTTCACAGAATTATTTATTATTTAACCATCCATCACTATATATGACTTTATTATCTTTCCTTAAAAAATCATTTTTGACTTAATATTTATTTTTATTTGTATTTAAAAGATATATAAAATGTTAAATAAATTGAATTATTATGATAATTTAAATATTTTTTAATATTAATAAATAATTAGGGTTAGCCCTAATAAAGCCCGACCCTAACCCTCTTTGGCCCTACTCTTATTAGGGCCGGGCTCAAAAAGCCTTAATTAAAAAATTAGTTAATTTTTGTGGTCCAGCCCTAAATTATCTTGGAGGGCCGTGGGCCAGCCCATAGGGCCTAGCCCATTTTGACAGCTCTACTTACAAATAACCCACCAAATGAGATATCACCAGAAATCGAACCCAAACCATGTAATTGTGAAAATGACTGAGTCAAACCTCATTGACTGCTTAAATTATATATGATATGACTAACTAGCTATATCTCCAACAATCATTTATATATAAAATTATTTATCATTTTTTATTTGTTATTTAGAGGCGTTCAAAATCGAACTAAATTGACTTGACTAAATATTGAATCGAAACCAAACTATATAAATCGAACGATAAGTGGTTTGACTTAGCTATCAATTTATCAAAATTGATTGGTTTAGTTCGGTTAATAATTTAAACATATAATTAATTGAATTGATTGTTAATATTTATATATTTTTTATTTTTATTTATTATATATAATTACATTTAAAACAAAAACTATCAATTTTTTTCTTTGATCATTATGCAATTGGGTATATTTTTTTATTATGGTATTTTTATAGTGAAAATATATGATTTCAATCATTAATTAAGTATGATTCTTACTTTTTAATTTTTTTTTCTTTCAAATTTTTAAATTTAATCGTTATTTTATCTATCAATACTTAATTTTGACTAATTATAGTAGCCACTATCTTGCTGTCAATAAGCAACCGTTCAGTGATTGCCGTGTGTACCTTTTTAATATAAATAAATGATTATAATAATTTGAAGATACATTAATTCAGAAAAAAAATCATATTTATTTTTTTAAACAAATACGTTTTTATTAAAACAACAATAAATAAATAATACATAGAACTATAGAAGAAATAAAGAAATAGAAGAGAAAGAGCGAAGAAATAAACCTTTTTTTTTTGTTATAGAAGGAACAGTTACAAAAGGAAAGGGAGTACATACCGTAGAGCTAATAAACGTATCTAAAAGCATCTCCCCAAACATCTCTAAGGTAGTCATTACCTACACAAAAAGACCAAGTTACCCTACCATGACCAACAAGTCCTACTATGTCATCTCTTACTCGCTTNCCTTGTTTGCCAGATAATATCCAAAGTGGTAAAATACCAAATTAATAAGATCATACCCTCCTCTCCTCCCTTCAGGCAAGAGAGACAATGGAGTTTAAGCCACTCTATAATATCATTTTCAACAATACTGTCCATTCTCATGAAAGGAGGAACTCCAAACCAAACAGCCTTAGCAAAACCACAGCTTCTAAAAATATGGTCTATGGATTCATCAGGATAATCACAGAAAGGACACGAAAACTGACCCGGCATATGGTGGTTTTTGAGAACTTCGCCGCATGGAATGGCCAAGTTGAGAAGCTTCCAAATAAACATAAGAACACGCATGGGAGCTTTTAACTTCCAAAACGCCTTCCAGGGAAAATTTTGAGGATTCCTAACACTTCCATACATATTCTGAGCCAGAAAATTATAGCCTTCGGCAACAGTGTAAACACCACTTCTTGCTTTTGACCACACCAACCTATCCTCATTAATAGCAGCAGGGATGAAGGTAGAAAATATTGACCGAGCTTCTGCATCACTGTAAACATTTAGAACTCTGTATCTATCCCAAGCATCTCCTCTTTCATTAAGCAAATCAGCTACTCGTATCCTGCCTCTGTCAACATTTGCAGGACGAATCCAAAATCTGCTAGCTATATCAATGTTATGACCATTGCCCACCTGCCATCTCAAGTGATCTCTGATCAAGTTGCCATTCCGCCGCATACTCTTCCAACAGACTGACTCCAGTGTAGACTTCTTGAATTCCAAATCTGAATCTTTCTTAACATATTTATGCAGCACCCACTGTGAAGACAAAGATTCAGGTTTACTTACCACTCTCCAGATCTGTTTTGACAAGAGGGCTTGATTAACAAGACTCAGATCTCGCAAGCCTAACCCCCCATCTCTTGTATGCCTCCTTAGAACATTGCTCTTCAGAAGATGTATCTTCTTTCTGTCGCCCTTAAAACCCCAAAAGAAATCAGTGATAACACTATTCATCTTCTCTGTGTCTTGCTTTCTGAGTTGAAAATTTGACATCTTGTATATGGGATCAGATTGCAAAACAGATTTAATGAGAGTGCATCTCCCAGCTTGAGACAGGAGCGAGGCCTTCCACCCTCGAAGTCTACATTCCAATCTATCAATGAGACCTGCCCCATTTTCCTTGATCACGTTGTCTCCATCCACAAAAACACCCAGGTACTTGCCGAGCTCGTTCGTGATTTTGACGCCTAGAGCCTTAGCCATGAACTTCTTAAAGACCCTGGGGGTATTTGGACTGAAGACAGCCAAAGACTTCTCGAAGTTAACCTTTTGACCAGCAAGAGAGCAATAATTCTGCAAGATCCCTTTGACGACCTCACACGAAGACTGACTTGCTTGAAAAAATAAGATGGTGTCATCAGCATACATTAAATGAGAGATCATTGGGCCAGTTCTCGCATACCGCATTCCGGATAACTGTTTAGATTACTCTGCCTTCAGTAGCATCAGGGATAACACATTAGAGCAAATAATGAACAGAAAGGGGGAGAGAGGATCCCCTTGTCTAAGACCTCTATGTGGAAGGAAGTTGCCAATTCTGTGCCCATTAAACAGAAGATTGAAGCTGACCGTGGAAACACATTGAAGTATGAGATTAACAAAGTGGTCGGAAAATCTCATCTTCCTTAGAACAACAGTAAGAAAATTCCAGCTCACTTTGTCATAAGCTTTTGCCATATCTAACTTCAATGCACACCAATGGGTTTTGTTCTTCCTCGCCTTTTTGTTCTTCCTCGCCTTGTGAATAGTAGACATAAGCTCAGACGCCAGAAAAATATTATCATTGATTTGCCTACCCTTAATGAAGGTGCTCTGGAAATGGGATATCAGGTGCTCCATTAATGGCTTTAATCTGTTAGCCAGAATCTTTGCAATGATTTTATAACAGACGTTGCAAAGACTAATAGATAACAGACGTTGCAAAGACTAATAGGCCTGAAATTCTTCAAAAGAGTAGGATTGTCCACTTTAGGAATCAAGGCAATGTCTGTTCTATTGAATTCCTTTAGCATAAAACCCCTAGAAAAGAAAGCTTTAACCATCCTCACAATATCGTCTTTAACTACTACCCAAAAGGACTAGAAGAAGCCAGCTGGTAGACCATCTGGTCCTGGGACTTTAAAGGGTTTCATCTCGAACACTACTCGCTTAATTTCCCCCTCATCAACTTCTCTGAGTAGAGTTGCACAGTGATCATCGTTAAGAGAAGGAAAAATTATCCCCCCTAAAGCATCTCCTATTTCGTTGACCGTTTTTTCATCATCTATCTCAAAAACATCACGGTAGTACTTGAGCACAAACTCCTCTAAGTCTTCTTGATTATCAATCCACTCCCCATTTTCCTGCAAAAGCTTAGTAATCTTGTTCGAAAGTCTTCTTTTCCGCACCACTGTGTGAAAGTATTTAGTATTCCTATCCCCTGATACTAACCAAAGTTGGTGCGCTCTTTGTGCCCACTGAATTTCCTCCCGTTCAAGCCACATTTCCAACTCTGAACGAACTTCATTCTCTCTATTAAGTAAAGCCAGATCAGAAGAACCATTCAAAGCAGTCTGAATACTTGTCAGCTCCGAATTTAATTTGTTAATGTTGCACTGAATATTACCAAACTGCTCATTATGCCACTTGATCAAGGAATTCATAGTATTATTAATCTTTTTAGCCACAACATAGGCCAATGATCCATTTTCATTCTTGTTCCACCCTGTTTTTACAACATCAAGACAACTAGGGTCAGTGAGCCACATGGCTTCAAATCTCTTAGGCCAACGTCTGACTGAAAAGCGCCCAACAGTAGAAAAAAAGACAGGGTTGTGATCTGACCCAACTATAGGGAGACATTCAACGAAGGATTGAGGAAATAAACTGAGCCAATTCGTGTTAACCAGAACCCTGTCAAGTTTTTCCCAAACCGCGTCGTCTCCAAGTCGTCCATTACACCAAGTGAAAGTATTACCCTTCGCTTTGAGATCAATGAAACCACAACAATTAATCATGTCAGAGAAACTCTGTGCACCTGGTATTTGACTATTTCTACTCAATTTCTCGTCCCTGCACAACACTTGGTTGAAGTCACCTGCTACCACCCATGGTGAATTAATCTCATCATTCAAACCAGTTAGAAAGTTCCATAATTTGTATCTGTCATGAGTCCTAGGTGGGCCATATACTCCAGTCAGAAAAAATTCATGGGATTCCTCATCAATACAACGAACGTGGATCCAAAATTTAGACAAAGCTATCACATCACACGTCACCAAATTAGACCATCCTAGAAATAATCCTCCACTTCTTCCAACAGCATCAACACCCACAGAATTATGAAAGCCTAAACTGTACATTTTAGTAGCTGCAAAATCTTTTGTACAATGAGTTTCAGAAAGAAAGATTACATGGGGATTTTTTGATGAACAGAGTTGCCGTAATCTTCTCATTGTCGAGGCACCCTTAATACCTCTACAATTCCACCACAGAGAAATCATGGCGCTCAAAGATAAGAAATCAAAAACCAAGAAACGGAGACCAACAACCAGCAAGCAAAATAGTCCAATGCAAGCCAGAATGCTTACACCAACACTCATAGGCAATAACCCAATCCCAATTCAGAACATCAAATTTAAAATTCAGACCAACTGAATACCCAAACAGCACACCGCAAGCACACAACCAACAACCAAAATGAGTATTACAGACCCAAACTGACCGGGGGAAGACTGTCTGTTTTACGGTCCGGTGGAGAGAAGAACCAGATCTGAAGAAGAAAACGAAACTGACCAGGGAAGCGCCGCCGTCCGTTTAACGGTCCGGTGGGAGGACGAAACCAGATCTGAAGAAAGGACGTCGTCCGTTTTACGGTCCGACACCAGCCAAGCCACGAAACACCAAGAAACAATAGATCGCCGTCGTTCGTCTTACGGTCCAACAGCCACTCGCCGCCACGCTCCGCCAGCCGCCGTCACTTGCCGACACCACAGAGTCTACTTCCTTAACCAACAAAAACGCAGAAACATACAGAACACAAGGAATACACCGAGCAGCAACCAGAGAACACAAGGAATACACCGAGCAGCAACCAGAGAACACAAGGAATACACAGAGCCGCCGTCTGTCTTACGGTCCGGCCGTCACTCGCCGCCATGCGCAGGCACTCGCCGTCCGTCTTACGATCCAGCTTCAGATCTGAAGAGAGAAGTCGTCGTCCGTTTTACGGTCCGACATCAGCCAAGCCACGAAACACCAAGAAACAATAGATCGCCGTCGTCCGTCTTATGGTCCAACAGCCACTCGCCGCCAGCCGCCGTCACTCGCCGCCACGCGCAGGCACTCGTCGTCCGTCTTACGGTCCGGCTCTCAAACTCTTCAGATAGACCGTTTATCTTCTAATCCGAAGAAATAAACCTAAAAGAGATTAAACAATATGCTAAGCTTAAATAAAATATTATACATGAAAAAGTTCTATTTGTACTATCTATAGCATTCCTTTGTAAAATTACATTTCAAAGAAGGGTCGAGTTAGGTTGAACAGAGGTTAAGTTAGCTCATTTTATTAACAAAATATTGAGAAAATTAATTATTTTTTCCATAATTTTACACTGAGTCAATTAATTAGTCCTTGAATAATCAAAATATACTACTCAGCTACTAAATTATTGCAATTGTCAACGGTTTAGTCTCTGAGTCAAATTCAGGGACCAAAAAAGTAAAAATTCAGAGATCAAATTGTCACTGGGACCAAATAGTTGATAATTAAAATATTTCAGGGACCAAATTGTGTATTTTGATTATTCAGGGACTGATTAGTCGACTCAGTATAAATTTACAAACCAAATAGTAGGATTTCTAAAAAATATTTATCTAATATTTTTAATTAATCAATAAAATAATAACTAATGAGAATAAACATTATTATAAGAATAAATTATAAATGAAAGAATAATATATAAATATATTAGATGATTAAGAACATGAAAAATTCAATGAAATATATAATAATATAAAAAAAATAATATTTACATATCAGTTCATTCAGTCTTTTATTATATTATGTAATATAATTTTAAATATTTATATTTTTATATTATATGTTTATATTTTTATATTATATAGTAAATTATATTAAATATATTTTTATTAAAAAAATTATAAAAATTATAACCAGCTCATTGGACTAGCTTTGAGCTATAAAAGATTTGGCTGAACTAAAAAAATTCTTAACTTATTTTAAAACAAGCACACTAGCTTAATCCTTAAAATAACATACCAAAACGAATTTGAATTGGATTGAACCAACACGTTTTGACATCTCTATATTTAATTATCAATGCAAATGCACATAATACATATAAAACGTGTCGGTACCAGTGTTGTCAGAACTGGACCGGATAAAGACTTGGACAAGTGTTTGATTTACGGTCTAATTGGTTTAATCGGTCGGACCGTTGATGCAATAAATAATTATTTTTATTATATTAAATATAAACATTTTATATATTCTTTTATTGGGATCTAAAAGGTGTATTTAATCAATGAATTTAGTCAGCAAAAAGAAAATCAAAATGTGTTTCCATGTATTTTCATCATCTTTCAGTGATGGCACAAGTGTTCAAATGAATCAAAACATAGAATAGAGGAATAGAGGAATTAGAGCACAACCATCCAAGATCCAACAAAGAAATAGAGTAATGAGAGCATAAGCATTGAACAGAGAAATAGTCAGGCCAAAAAAAAAAAATTTAGAGAAATAGGAGAATGAGAATGAAAGACATATAGATGGAAGTGCAAAGCAGCGTTGACGACGCGACGGGTAGTGGAAGCGACAAGCAGCGACAGGCAGCGACGGAAGCGGTGGCAGCGGCGAAAGCGACGATAACAACGCAAGCAGCGACAGCGATGGCAGGTAGTGGCGGCAGCAACTACGTGGGTGAGAGGGAGGCTAGGGCTTCGATGAGAAAGTAGAAATGAAGAAGAAAGATGAATTTAATTGAGGATGTCGACTGCTTCTTGCCCTTTTTTAATTTTTAATCAATATTTTTTTTATTTAAAAAAATTAGTTGGACCGCCAGTTCTTTAAGCGGTCCAGCGGTTGGACCCCGGTTCGCCAGTTTTATTCGGTTATAACCGGTCCAATCCAGTTCAAATGACATATTGGTTTTTTTTTGTTGAATCCACTCGTTCTCTTGTTCGATTGGCGGTCGGACCGTCCGGTCCGGTCCGGTTCTGACAACACTGGTCGGTACATCCCCTGGCACACTGCTCACTCCCTTTCGTCTTCGTCTCTAGATCTGTGTACAGGGAGGAGTTGCAGATTCTTCTTCCTCTTCCTCCTTTTCTTTTTTTTTTCTTCATTTTTTAGTTTCAATAAATTCATATATAATTTAGTTCCCCAGTTTGGTGGTGCTTTTCTCATATTTGATTATGTACTCTTTGAGTAGTGTTTTCTCTTTATGTGGTGTATTCCCTTTATGAGTGTTGTTTTCGTTAATCTGGTTTAGTCCTACTTAGAAATGACCTCCAGATTATGTTTTTGAGCTTTTCTAGTAGGTTGAAGTTGGTGACGTCTACATAATTGGGATGATAATTTCTTCTCTGATAAATAGTAAGTATGAGATTAAGCAGTTTGTTGACAATACATTTATTGATGATCTACATCCTCAGGATTTATTCCACGTAGGATCTGTTAGTCCTCAAGATTTCTTCTGTATAGGACTTATTTTTGTGCCCATTTTTTCTTCAAGTTCAATAATATTTACTTTTATACTTCACATGTTATATCAATTTCGAAATTCTTTGAATTTTTGTAAGTATCGTTTAACTTTCATATAATATATTTTGTTAGTTTCTTGTAAAAAAAATAGGGAGAGAAAGAATAATTCCATCATTAGTAACTCCAAAATTTATAACATGATTGTAATTCGTAAATTATATATTTCAATATATAAACATTAATTAAATTTAAAGGTATGTATTATTTTAAGAAATTTAATGATCCATCTCACTTGTATTTTTTATTCATAAAAATAAAATAATTGATATACTACTAAGATTAATTATTTGAGAGAAGTCTTTCTCTCTCTATATGATAAACTAGAAAACAGACAAGCTTACCTAGTTCAAATGAGTGGGCTGCGAGAGCAAAGCTTGAATGTCCAAGTACTTACAAAGACTTCACAGGGGGGCCCTACAAAAAATACTCCGACTCTCAAGTTAGTATTTGAGAGATATGAGAGCAAGAGAATTCTAGTATGTAAAGAGTAGCTAACCTTAAACTGCTGGGTTGAGCTCTATTTATAGAGCAGAGCGAAGGGTAGTGGCCAGCGCGAGGGGCGCACCACGTTGTCGAGCACGATCTCCACCAGGAGAGTGGTGGAGTCCGAGAATTGCGGAGCAAGGCAATTGTGGGTGACTGTGTGTCTAGGTAGAGGGCGTGCGCCAGTGGACTAGAGACCGAGAATTGCGGAGCAAGGCAATCGTGGGTGATTGCGAGTCGTGACGGGGCGAGCGCCATGTTCCGTGTTTCGGTACACGGCCGCCCCTAAATGCAAGGAGGGGCATTTGACTGGTTTGAGTGCGCTCCGAAGAATTCGGAGAGGAAAAGAGGCCTGGAGCGAAGGCCTGTTAGGCGTACGCCCAAATAGTGATTTATCACAAGTCCCTCCTTAAAGAGGTCTACGAGCGCGTTCGTCATACGATTCCTTAAGGGCAAGCGGGCCGAAGGGCCTGGAGCGTGTGCAACTTGACAAATGCCTTGGCCCTGTGAGAGTTCCAGGCGTACACCCAAAATGTTCAAGGGTACTTGCCCCCCGCAGAGAAGACAAAGAGGCCACATGGAGGGTGCACAATGAGTGCACAGGGAAAGTCAATGGTCGCTCTGGCGGGCGAGCCCGTAGTAGGTAGCGTGTCTTGTCAAAGACACGTGTCACCACCCGAAGGGCCAAAAATTTGAAAAAAGGGAAAAACTTTTCGTCTACCTTGTTTGCCGCGCAAGGGGTATTTAAGGCCAAAATGAAACGGTTTCCTCATTTACACCTTCATAGCATTGTGAGTAAAGAGAACAGGAGAGAGAAAGGCGAAACCGACGAAGAACATCACCGGAATCTTGTAACCGCTGAAGGCATTAAAAGTCGCTGATCGTGTGCGCAACAGACAAGGGGTTCCTTATCCGGTAAGTGTTTTTGTAATCTTGGTATTCTCTGTGTTAGAATATTGGGTATGGGTTAGGGTTTGTAAGTGGAGATCGCATGCTTTTGTTTGCCGTTGGTTAGGCGATGTTCGTCGGCTGTTGTTAGGGTTTTTTGATATGGGGTTGATTATAAACGATTGTGTTTCGAGATTGAGGGTTGGGGTTGGAAAAAATGGGACTTTAAGTTCGAATTTCTGGGTTTATTACCACTGTGCGAGTGGGTTTTCTGAGTTGGTGTTCATCGTGTTCATGTGATTTCTGGGTGTTCATCTTGCATTTCTGGGTTAGTAGATGGGTGTTCTGGGTTTGAGGTTCATCGAGGGTAGGTCGCCGCATGTGGTTGGTCGTGAGGGCCGAGCGGCTGGGATAACTGGTATTGTTCTTAGGGTTCGACGATTTGGGTTTTGCCGTGTACTGACAATTTTGCCCTTTTTGCAGGTTGTGTAGCGATCGACTGTTGATCATTCGGGCGTGCGCCACTATCCTTGTTAAAGTTCAACCTCTAACAATATGTGTACCATGCATACAGGTACATCCTTTCCCCTTGAGCTTTGATTTAATTTGTAAGTGTTAGAGGTCATGGCGGTCCTTAGGGAGTTAGAGGAAGGCGAGGAACTGAGTAGTGTTAGAAGTTTATCCCCATAGGCGAGTAGCTCTGAAGACACAGAGGTCCTGAATCGTGAGACGGATAAGGCCTTACGTTTGGCGGCCAAGCTGTTAGCAAGGCGAAAGAGTGTTGCTAAGGCTGCGCGAGCGTAGGGTGAGGAAGCGACGAGCACGTATCGAGGGTGTTGGGACTTGGTTATTTATAATCCTAAGCTAATGTCTGAGATGAGCGAGGAGGAGGTGCCGATCGAGGTGCCGGACAGCCCGGAGAGAGAAGTGCCAAGGGTGTTGGGTGAAGCGACAAGCGACATATGTGGGTCGGCAGCTGAGGGGCATTTGACTGATTCGAGTGCGTCCTGAAGAGTTCGGAGAGGAAAAGAAGCCTAGAGCGAAGGCCTGTTAGGCGTACGCCCAAATAGTGATGTATCACTGTATATACATTATACATTTTTTAATTTTAAAATTGATATCTTGCCAAAAAAATAAATAAAATTTTGATATTGTGCGAATATTTAAAAAGTAAATAATGATTCATTGAGCCTCGTGGCTAGGGATGGCAATTTATATCCTAAGTTAGGATATCCGTCCGTATCCATCCGAAAAAATATCCGGTATCCGTCGGATACCGGATATCGGATACGGATACGGATAGTGAAAATTAAATTTTTTTCGGATATTGGACGGATACGGATATTGCCCTCGGATACCCTATATCCGTCCGAAATGAACGGATATTTAGGGTATCCGATATCCGATACCCTATTACTTATTTAATTTTTATATTTTACTTTTAATTTAACATTTTATATATAAATATTTAAATTTAATTAATTATATTCATATATATTTTTTTAAAGAATCATATTTTAGTTATTTATATTTAATTTTTTATTTTAAAAAATAAATTTAAAATGTAAATAAATAATAATTTCATTTAATTATATTAGTTGGCGGATAATGGATATCGGATACTCGATATATCCAATTTATAAAATAGGATATCCTATCCTATATTCATATTTTTTCGGATATTTTGGGTATCCGTCGGATACCGGATATCGGATAGGGTGCGGATACGGATATTAATTTATCGGATACGGATAGGGTACGGATATTGGATAGGATAAACGGATACGGATACGGATAGTGGCAAAACCACCGGATATCCATCCGTTGCCATCCCTACTCGTGGCGCGCATGATTTCAGTTCTTTATGTAATACCACAATAATGACAATTTTAAAAACTAAAAGAAAATGCAAATGACAAAGTTGGAAAGAGGAACAAATATCCTTGAAATGTTGGAAAGAATAATGAATTAATGATCAGTCGGAATGGAACAATAAGAAAATGGAATTATGTAGTATAAAAAAATATGAAAGATATATGACTCTGTCCCCTAATTAATATAAAAATATAAGGTCAAATATTCATATTTGGTCCCCAAACGTATGGGATAGATTTTAAATTGGTCATAAATATTTTATTTGTTTTATATTGATTCTATATATTTAATCTATTTTCGAGATGTGATTTAACCTTGTTTATTGATAGTCTCAATTAGACAAATAAAGAAATTTTCAATGATAGCACATAACTCCAAATTTATCGCATTCAGGTTTGAAAAGATATCATTATAACCAACTTCATTCGTTTAACCATGAAACGTGAGTGACCTACTTTTGAGACTCGATTTGATTCGTTTATTGAGAGTCTCAAGTCCCAATAAGATAGAGAAAATACTTGTCAAAAATAATTTATAACTTTAAATTCATCACATTCGAATTTGAAACAAGAGAGATATTACCATATTTGACAATGTGAAACCAAAATTGAAAAATTTAAAAAAAATTTAGGTTTAATCTGAAATAATAAAATATTTATGACCAATTTAAAATTTAGGGTAAATTACACTTTGGTACCCTGTGGTTTGGTCATATTTTACTTTGGTATCCTGTGGTTTAAAAAGTGACACTTTGATACCTTATGGTATTCTCCGTTAACACTTTGGTACCCTTTTGGAGCTATTTTGTATTTTTAACCATAAAAATTTTACAAAAATTATATATTGACCCCCAATATTTTCATAAAATTACAAGTCCCTGAATACATATTATTTAGGGACTAAAATGAAAACTATAAAAAAAAATTTGGGACTGTTTTGCAATTCTATCTTCTGTCCTATATTTTTCAAAAATAATGTTTTGACCCCAAAATTTTTATAGTTTTCATTTTAGTCCCTAATAATATGTATCCACTATCTAGGGACCTATTTGTAATTTTATGAAAATATTGGGGGTCAATATGTAATTTTTGCAAAAAATTTTATGGTTAAAATTATATTGGGGGTCAATATGTTAACGAAGAATACCACATGATACAAAAGTCTCACTTTTTAAACCACATGGTACCAAAGTATAATTTACCCTAATATTTACTCCCCACATTTGGAACCAATATAAGTATTTGCCAAAATATAATATGAACCAACTAATTGTCACGTGATATCTAATATTTCTATTGCACTCTTTACTTATTTTTTTTTATTTTTTATTATGATTTCCTCAATTTCTCAAATTTTGAGAGGTATTGACAATTTAGGAAATGGATTAGCTCAATTATATTTGTTAAAGTTTTGCTGAAGTATCAATTATTAATCATTAGATATGTTGACTAACTATTTATTTGTTGACTTTTAAATTAAATTAATGGCTTGGATGAAATAATACAGTCACTGTACTGTAGCTGAACCACTCCCGACAACTTAGGAGTCAGGAATACACATTGAGGAACGAAATCGCATAGGAAATAGCCGTTTAGATGAGAATTATAAGTAAACGAAGTATATGAAATTATGAATAGATGTTGGTCAAAAAAAAAAAAGTATATGAATAGATGGAATGAAGTTTGCAATATTTTTTTCTTTTTTTTTTGGGCCTGAAAGTTTGCAATATTTTATTATACCTACCTCAGTAGTAGTAATTAAGTACATAGGTATATATGATTTGTGAATAATTTTGTCCTCTATACGTTAAGCATCAACCTAACAAATACCTCACCACCTACTAGATTTTTTAAATCACCTATTATATATATATATAGCCATAGTTATATTTTATGGCTCATATTGCATTTTTTTCAATGATTATAAGATATTTTTCTCTTATTGAAAGATATGAGAAAATTAACAGAATACTGACTATATATACGTATATATATTTAGGAAAAAGAAAGCCGAATTCAATTATTGAGAATATAATAAAATATACAAAATATTTGTATCAAAATGAATTTAAATAGCATTATTGCGAGGAATCTGAAAACAACAGCATCCTAAATTCCTAATCCTTAGTAACTTCCAACCTAAGTTGTGTGGTATTTATTCTAAACTACGTGTTTGCTTTTTATGTCCTGATTTTCTTTATATATTACATTAATTAATTATTTTATTATATAGGTTATTATAGAAATTAGAATGATAGACCTATATATTCTTTTAAGTCACAACACTTGGTAGATACGAATTTTGCGATGTATGGTGCTATAATATGAATATTTAACTTTAATGTCTAACTTCGTTTCAAAGTTTTTTAATCCAAGTCGTGGTGGATGCACCTTATAGTATTCAATATGTAATCAATCTTTCTTTGAGAATCTATTTATGTAAGTAAGTAGTTGAAAATATTATCCTAAACTAAATGTTCTAACTTTTTTTTTATTTTACATTAAAAAAAAGTTTCCATTTTGGCAGTTGTGTTTACAGGTGTTAATTGTTATATATAGACAACAAATAATTTCTAAGTACGGACTCCAAAACACTTTACAAGTGATAATATCGTCTAAATTATTTAAAAAAAAAAATACGATGTCACTTTGACATCAACATTTTTGAAATATAATTGATAATAAATATTAAAATTTTGAAATACAATTAATTCACAATAATAGGGATGGCACCGGCATAGTGGTGGTGACGGGCCCATCCCCCTCCCCACTAATTTTTGCCCTCCTTATCCCTAACTCCATCCCCGATTCTCACCCTGGGGATGAATTTCCCCCATCCCCATTCCCTGACTCCCCATAGTCCCCATAAAGATCCACACAGTATATTTTTTTTTTTTATAGAAAACTAATAATGCATTGAGGTAAAATAAAAAAAATCCAACAATAAACACAGATTGAAAACAATCTGGGGGGTACTTCTTCCAAACAAACATATCTAATCAGTAATAAATAAAGATAATATGGACCTAGACTTTTGGTACACTACTGATCAAAGCATCAATAGAGATAATATGTCCATTTCAAATTGATTAAAAACCTAATCCCATAAATAATTTAGTTTCAATTATAAAATTTCATTCAAACAAACTCTAATTAGAGAAAATACAATGCAAAGAACATAAAACTTGAGACTACCTAGCATCTCCCACATGATTAAAATAATTATTATCCACAAATAGTCAAAGACTAACACTCTAAAATCACTATCGCTCATAAAAGAAGTTACACTATTCTAATGGATGAAAGTTGTTTGTAANAAATTTAATAATAAAGATTAAATTGTTAATATATTTTACAATTGTTAATGGAATCTATATTTGTCATAGTTTTTTTTACAGGATATATTTGTCATAGTTTTTTTTTTTTGGTCTAGAATATTTGTCATAGTTAAAACGTCATTTTCTTGATATTAAGGGGAAACGCGGATATTATTATTTTAAACAAAGAAAAATTGAAGCCGACCGTTAGGTTATAATTTAAATTTTATTATATTCGCACTAATTAATTTTCTTGATACTTTACCTTATGTAGCAGTAGGCCCGTAACATTCCGTCGCTATCTGCATTGGCAGATAATGCAACAAAGCTTCAACTCTTCAACTCATAATTTTTTTTATTTAAAAATTAAAATACCTCAAATACCCCCTCTCCCTAATTATACACCAATACTTTATTTTGGCCGACAAAATTTGTGTGTTTAAATTTTAATTAGTCTTAATTATTTGAGTCAAAAATTATTTTAATATTAGAAAGAATATTTTTTATGTTAAAAAAAGTAATAATTCTAACTCTGTTCAAAATGAATATGGTATATGATATAAAACGTATATATATATATATTGTATTTACATCTAAATTTATTATTATTTATCTCAAATATCATTGAAAAAAATATTAAAAATGGGTTCTTAGACGATGGTTAATTCCATTATGAATTATTGAGTTGATATTGATAATGATTTTTGGGTTTTGAATATGAAAATTTACGGATAAAAATTCATTTGATAATGTAAGTGTGTATATATCAATATTTTATGTCATATTAACAATTATTTTAATATAGATAGATTTTTATATTTTTCAAAGACTTTTAAAAATATATTAAAAAATTTGTAATTAACTAAAAAATTTAAAATTAAAATAAAATTTCATTCAAGTATTCTTGATTAAAATAAGGTGCGATACTTTTTTTTTCACAATTAATTTCATTTTTACTATAAATCCATGTAATTTCACAATGTTAATGTGGCGGAATATACAAGTATTCAAAAAGAATGATAATGACTTCCTTTAAAGGAATCCTATGATAAACACAGTCAAAATCTGCTCATCATCATACATGTACTCACACATACATATATATAGGTATATATAATCAAGCATTATCCTATAGTTGATAGTGAGAAACTAATTCTTCTGAAGTGGAGAAATTATTTTGCCTCAATTAACAAAATATTTTTTAAAACTCAAAGAATAATTCAAACTCAAGACATTGTATTTAAAGAATCAAATTATATATCAACTATGTAAACTTTATTAATAATACAAATATATATATTATTTTTATCTATGCTTGATTTTGCGGGCCGGGAATGTACTAATATTCCTTAAACAGTTTGTTTTTTGGCCGGAATTCATTAAATAGTTCATCAGTAACGTATACTTTAGTTCTTTAAATGGTCAAAACTTCAAATTGGTTCCTTATGTATGAAGTGAATTTTAAATTGATCCTTTATGTTTAATTGGTTTCATATTGATTTTTATGTTTTCACACTTTCTCAAATTAGTTTAAAAAATATTGAATGTAGTGATATTTCTCTTATTTAAAATTCAAATGTGATAAATTCAGAGTTACGAGTTCCTTTTGACAAGTATTTTGAAGTTGTTAACAAATAAGATCAAATCAAATCCCGAAAGTAGGTAACTCGTTTCATTGTCAAACAAGCGAAGTTGATAATATTCTTCTCGTTTAACTCCCGGAGAGTATTTTCTCTATCCAGTTATGATCGTTAGCAAATGACGTTAAATTGTATTTCAAAAGTAGATTTGACTTTTGAGACCAATTTGAGAAGTTATGAAAATATATAGACTAATCTCATAATCGGAAACAAATAAAATATAAGAGACCAATTTAAAATTCTTCCTATACATAAGGGATCAATTTGAGGTAGAGCTGTCAAAACAAGCCAATCTGGCTCATTCGAGCTGGCTCATCACGAGCCACGACTCACGGGCTCATGCGAGCCAAAAATCCCAAGCGAGACAAATTTTGTCAACCCGGCTCGCTAACTTGGTGAGTCGGGTTAGTCCACTTAACCCACTAGTCATTAATTTTTTTTTTTTCATTTTTTCCATTTTTTAATAAAAAATATTTTTTCAATTAATTTTCTTAATAAAATTCATAAAAATTAAGACAAATTATACCAATACTATAACCAATTAATACAAATCACTAGTCATTACATCTAAAAATATATTAATATATATAATTTTAAATAAGGTGGGTTGGCTCACCAACTCGCCAACTCACTCGAGTTAACTCACCACCAATCGTGAGTTAAGTGAGCCAACCCACTCGAGTTATAATTTTTGGCGAGCCGAATTTTCTTAACCCGACTCGCTAATTTAGGGAGTTTTTTTTTTTTCCTGAAACATAATTCATTCAAAAGCAAGGCAAAGTTAAGCACAATACAAACGAGAACAAAGCTAAATAAGCTAACCCCTCCTAGCACAAGTAGTAATACTAGACAGGATATCAACTAACGAAGGTGGGGGGTTTGCAACCCATCCAAGATGACCCATCCTCGTGTCAGACAAATTGGCAATACAAACATCTGCCAAGATAGGGGATCTAGGGATCCAACTAAAGTTGCAACCATCTAAGGAACTAGAAACATAAATAATATCATCTGACCAGAAACAAAACCAAACCAAGAAGCCTCACTGGAAGCCTAAACCAGAAACGATTTCGCAGAGCATCTAGACCAAATCAGTGTCGTGGAGGACCAAAACCGGAACGCCGCCGCTGAAAAAGCCAGACAAGATCGACTCCGTGGGAGCCCTGATCTAGAACGCCACCGCCACAAAACTGTAGAAATAAAGAAACACTCTCATAAAGAGAGAGACCCTCACAAAGAAGGGATTTATTACACTACCTAGATGGAGGGACTACTGCTGCTGAGCAGCGACAACCCAAGCTTGCCAGATCAGGTGAGGGAGGAAACAGAGATGATAGGAGAGAGGCAACTAGGGTTATATTTAATTTAGCAAGTTAAACGAGTCAACCCACTAAATTTGACTCGTTTAGATGACTCTTTTGAGATATTGCTCCTTTTTAAATAGTTACCAAATTAATGCACTTTCCTACTGACCATTTCTGATTTTCAACGTGGCTTAGTAACGAAAACATTTATTGTATTAAATACATATTTATCATTTAAAAAATTGAATTATATGAATAAGAATAATTATCTTGAAAACTGTTAAAAAAGAAAACAGCGTTGATTTCTGATATCATATACCGATTATTTAATGGGGAAAAGAAAATCAGACACTTTCTTCAATTATTTAATGAAAACCCCAAAAAAGTGAAAAAAACTGACAAATGTGCAAGGGTATCTTTGTCAAACGATGAGAATTGAAGACAAATCTACCCATTTTTTTGGGCTAATTACTCATTACACCCTTTCATCCAATACAAGGACAAGAACAATATTCAATTAAATATTTAATTAGTATTTTTTAATACACAGAGGTAAGAGAACCTTCTTCTTCATTTTTTTTAATTTTAAAATTTTAATATTATATGACGCATGCAATTTTGCATTGCTATATGTAAATACTAAAAACTAATAAATACCCTTAATATTTTATTTTTTAAAATTCTTTTTCAAAAACCATATGTCATCTCTCTTTCTTATAGACTGTTGCAAACAGAGAAGACAGAGAAGAAAGAAACCATTCAGATCTACTGATTCTTCTTCAAGCTTTGAATACTGAACCTCGCGCGTGAGTTTTATTACAACGTTCATCCATAATCCATTGTGAAACTTCTGATATATCGATTATTGTATTATCTATTTGCCCTAAGCTTTTGAGTTGAATCACTGACCTTAACAGTAATGTCGTCGTGATCGACAAGTCCATCGCCGGAATTCTCATTTCCGGCGTTTTACGGAATCTCCGGTCACTGAAGTGGTTATTTGGTTAAAATCGACGAGTTTTTCGGTTTTTCCGACTGAACTTTGGTTTTCGGTGTGACTCTGAGATGCGAAGTTGATTTTTCGGCGGTAGAGTGAGCGACGATGTTCCGGTCGACGCGATGGAGAAGCGAGAAGCAGAAGATCAAAGTTGTTTTCAAGCTTCAGTTTCATGTCACTCAGGTAGGTTTAGAGGCATTACTGATTTACTATCGTATATGTGTGTCTTTTGTGCTTTCGATTGTATGATTGATTGACTCACATTGAGCTCGTTTTGCTGAAGGATAGTCACAATTGTCATTGCTACAAGTATTAAGCCCAATCTAGTGGTGATAAATAATTGGGGCTTCTGTTTGGCTGCCGAGAAAATTTTAATTTATTTTTTCTCGCTCGAGTTTCAAATTGATCAGAATTTTGACCAATTTGGGGCCGGCGAAGCGGTGAGCTTACTTTCTATGGCGTATGGCCCAGCTTGTGAGACCAATTCATTTCTCTGATTTCTTAACAAGAAAAATTTTCTAAGCCAAACACACTCTTGTAGCCATTTCTGTAATTTTCTCGGAATTCGAGTCAGTCCCCGGGTAATTCGAGTCGGTCCCTGGGTAATATTTGAATTTGATTGGGTTGAGTATTTACATGGACGATTAATAGATTTTATTTCACAATGTCAGGTGCTGCAAACTGGGGTGGATGCATTGGTGTTGTCTATAATTCCGGAGGACGTTGGGAAGCCAACTACGAAATTAGAGAAAACTACGGTACGAGATGGAATCTGTCGATGGGAAAAACCGGTTTACGAAACAGTCAAATTCATACAGGAGCCTAAGATTGGGAAGATCTATGATAAGATATATCATTTTGTAGTATCAACGGTATTAATTTTCTCCCTCGATTCATTAAGTCGTTCGTTCATGTCAGAACATGGTATAAGTTCTGAATTCTTCCGTCTATGCAGGGGCTAGCGAAAACTAACTCTATTGGGGAAGTTTCCATTAACTTTGCTGATTATGCTGAGGCCACAAAGCCTTCCACCATCTCTTTTCCGATCAAGAATTCTCAATCTGATGCTGTTTTGCATGTCAGTACTTGCTCTTATCTCATTGCTTGAAATTTCTGGGAAAGCTTTGTGTTAAATTGACACATTATTATTATTATGAAAGAAAGGTAGTTCACAAATCTAGTGTAAACGTTTCAGAAAAATTGATTTTGTTGATTGATGAACAGGTGTCAATCCAGAGGCTACAGGAAAATGGTGATAAAAGGTATGTTATGTTTACTTTTCGGTTTTCAGGTTACAGAGTTTACTTAACGTGTTTTGATGATGGGTATTATTCTTGTTGAATAACAATTACAGAGAAGAGGAGGAATGCGAAGAAGTCAAAGCAAAATCTCGTGATAGGAGCTTAAGAACCTATTTAAGTAATGGAGACACAGATGAAACTGAGAGTAATTCTGCTGAAGTAAGGTTTCTCTTATTTTCAATTAGGATTAATTTTGGCTTCCTTATATGTCCTAGTCTCTGTGATCATTCTCTCTCTCTCTCATTTTATTCTGGGGGGCCTGTTAGTTTGGTGAATAATAAACTCCTATACTATTGTTGTGATATAAAACATTCTTAGGCAGTTAGGCCTGTACCTACCAGCTTTAACCTTGGGAAGAGTTGGTACCTTGACAACTATCATGTTTTCATATTTGAAAATTTCTGAATTTAATAATATGACAAGTTCCATGAACTTAATCTATCCGTTTGATTATCTTCTACTTTTGCCATAAAATTTATGGACACTATTGAAAATTTGAAATTCTTCTTTCTCTGTATCATAGGACGTCTCTGCCAAAGCCATTACCCTTAGAGCTGAATTCAGCGCTGATTGTCGGACATCTAGTGGATCTGACATTACATTGTCCAGTTCTGGTGGTACCAGCTCAGGACTTGATACTCCCAAAGACCTCGGACTAAGAAATACTAACATCCACCAGGAGCCACATGGTTTGGTTTCATGTATGAACCTCACTTCAGAGCCACAAAAGCCTTCAGGAAACTCCTCATCATCAGTGCATGATGAACCCCTGAGATTGACCTGGGACTGGTCAGCTGGTTCATATCATGGTTTGAGTACAGATGATTCAACAAATGGTTCTCATGATGCCCTTCTGAAAGAAAGGCCTCAACAAGCATCAGATTTGGAGATTGAAAGACTTAAGACTCAGCTTGCTGCTTGGGCTAGGCAGGTGGATGTGTCAGACTTGGAACTGCAGACTCTTCGGAAGCAAATTGTAAAAGAAAGCAAAAGAGGGCAGGAGCTTTCAAAGGAAGTTATTAGCTTGAAAGAGGAAAGAGATGCACTTCAGACAGAATGCGACAATCTAAAATCTTTTTACAAACGTGTGGATGAGGCCAAACTTAAAAACAGGTCACAATTGGAAACTGGGGATCTGTGCACTCTTGTTGAGGAAATTAGGCAAGAATTGGATTATCAGAAGGCTTTGAATGCCAATCTTCAGCTACAATTAACAAAGACGCAAGAATCAAATGCTGAACTAGTTCTTGCTGTACAGGACCTAGATGGAATGTTAGAGCAGAAAAATAGAGAAATATATAATCTTTCCAATAATTACAAACTCAGTAAAAATTCTCAAGAGTTAAGGGGAAACCTCTCCAAATGTGAAACAGATGACGATGAAGAGCAAAAAGAACTAGAAGAGATTGTTAAGGAGCACAGCAATGGCAAGGATCCGCACTTACTTGAGCAGAAGATTATAGACCTCTATGGTGAAATAGAGATCTACAGGAGAGACAAAGATGAATTAGAGATGCAGATGGAGCAGCTTGCGCTGGACTATGAGATACTGAAACAGGAAAATCATGACATTGCGTATAAGCTGGAGCAGAGCCAATTACAGGATCAGTTAAAATTGCAGTATGAATGCTCATCTCCTCCTCCTGCTGCTGTAAATGACCTTGAAAACCATATTGAGAATCTTGAAATTGAACTGAAGAAACAATCCGAAGATTTCTCTAATTCTCTGGCTACCATTAAGGAACTTGAGTCCCATATCAGAAGGTTGGAGGAAGACTTGGAGAAACAAGCACAATCATTTGAAGCTGACCTCAAAGCAGTGACACTGGACAAGGTTGAGCAGGAGCAAAGAGCCATTCGAGCAGAGGAAGTTACCAGGGAACTTGAATCCCATATTAGAATATTGAAGGAAGAGTTGGAGAAACAAACACAATCATTTGAAGCTGACCTAAAAGCTATGAGGCAGGACAAAGTTGAGCAGGAGCAAAGAGCCATACAAGTAGAGGAAGCTAACAAGGAACTTGAATCCCATGTCAGAATGATGGAGGAAGAATTGGAGAAACAAGCACAATCATTTGAAGCTGATCTAAAAGCTGTGAAACAGGAAAAAGTTGAACAGGAGCAAAGAGCCATCCAAGTGGAAGAAGCTACGAAGGAACTAGAATCCCACATCAGAAGAATGGAGGAAGAATTGGTGAAACAAGCACAATCATTTAAAGCTGATCTACGAGCTGTGACACATGACAAAGTTGAGCAGGAGCAAAGAGCCATCCAAGCGGAGGAAGCTACCAAGGAGCTTGAATCCCATATCAGAAGAATGGAGGAAGAATTGGAGAAACAAGCACAATCATTTGAAGCCGATCTAAAAGCTCTGACACAGGACAAAGTTGAGCAGGAGCAAAGGGCCATCCAAGCAGAGGAAGCTTTGCGAAAGACCAGAATAAAAAATGCTAATGCTGCTGAAAGGCTACAGGAGGAATTTAGAAGGCTCTCGATGCAAATGGCCTCTACATTTGATGCAAATGAGAAGGCTTCCATGAGAGCATTCACAGAAGCAAGTGAACTGCGTTCAGAGAAAAGCGTACTGGAACAATTGCTGCAAAATGTCAAAGAAGAGCTTCATTCAGTCAAAATGGACTATGAAGTAAAACTGAATGAACTTTCCAATCAAGTGGATACAAAGAAAGTTCAGATACAGCAGATGTTCTTGGAAATTGAAGATAAGTCCAAGCAACTCGAGAATCAGAAGAAGCATGAGGAACAAGTGAGCAAGAATATTTTGGAGGAGATCAGGGTACTGAAAGCTGAGAATGAAAGCCTTAAACTAGAAATTTCCTGCCTCTATGAGCAGTTAGAGCAGAAAGAAGCTTTCAGAACGGACTTGGAGCTTGTGAAGAAGTCATGTGAGGAATCTGAGACTCTGTTACAGAAAGGAAGTGACGAAAGAAATCAGTTGGTGAAAACAATTACTTTATTGAGGAAGGAAGCAGAGCAGTCTTTTGACGAGCTAAATAGGATGAGGCATCTTAAAGACGAAAAAGAGACAATGGCTGGGCACTTAAAATCTGAGTTGGAAGCACTCAGAGCTCAATACAGTGACTTAAAACATTCTCTTTTTGAGGATGAAGCTGAGAAAGAAAAACTCAGGAAACAAATTTTCCAGCTGAGGGGTGACCTAAAGAAGAAGGAAGATGCTTTTACCAACATCGAGAAGAAGTTCAAGGATAGTAATGGACGCACACAACTTTCTGATGGAAATAAAATTATACCGAAGAATAAAAGATCTGCTTCAATTCCTCAAAAATCAACAGAAATGGAAAGTTTGAGGGACAAAACCACCATGCTTGAGGTAACTACAAATTCTAGTATTATGCAGATAAAGGTCCTTTTAAAAAAATGCTTGATAACCAAATGATAATTCCTCTATCAATGTTTTTGTCTATAATCATTTTTCACTCTTCCATATTTTTCTAAGGACTAACATAATTTGTTTGTGGAAATTGATTGTTTATGACAGGGCCTGATAAAGATAAGGGAAAATTCCTTGGAAACATCCACTGCTTTATTTTTGGAGAAAGAAAAGGAACTCCAGGACAAAATTGAGGAGCTGGAGAAGAGAGTGGAAGAATTCAATCAGAGTAGTGCTCTGCTTAAGGTAATAGTGCTTTGCCTTTAAATATTGTAACACGTTAGGAATTTGCTAACCTTTCTATCAAAAGCATCGATGTCGTAGCATTGTTCCATTGAGTTTGAATCTTGATGTAGACTGGTTTAGTATCTAGATTGAGCTTTTATAACTGAATTATAGTGGTATTAGAATGTACATATGCTATAAATTTATGATGGTATGCAATTCAAACAGGTTGTTAAGGACGAAAGTACTTTAAATGATGAATATGGAGGAGTAAGTACAGATGAGCATCTCAATGGTAAATCGTGTTCCTCTGCAGAAAGAATGGTTGGCTTGTCATCAGTCAAGAGGTCTGACTACTATTTACTTTCCTTCCCTATCCTTTTCTTCCACATTTGACTATATGATATGACCTGAAGACATTGTTTAGTGCCAGTCTAGTGGCTTCTCAATTTGTCTATGATACTCTTTAACCTTATGAATTCAAGCTAAAGAAGTATTTGTGATGTATTTATTTATTTTTTTTGGCCATGGCAGTGATGCAAAATTGTCAGAGGAACAAACGAGAACCTTCATGATTGAAAATGGTGGTGGCAATCTTTGTGACCTGTTAACCGAGTTACAATCGTCGAAGGAAAGAAACAAATCAATGGAAAGCGAGCTGAAGGAAATGCAAGAGAAATACTTAGAAATGAGTCTTAAATTTGCTGAGGTAGAAGGTGAAAGACAAAAACTTGTTATGACTGTACGGAATCTCAAGGTTGCCCAGAAAGGGTAATGAATAATATTTTCAGATGTCTTGGAGCCTTGCACTGTACAGTTTAAGCAGGTAGGAATTGCAACTTTGAAATATAGAAATCAGATTAAAACTCTAATAAGTTAAAAATGTAAATGCGCAAGACAAATGTATTTTCTTCCTTTTTCTTAGCTTTTTTTTTTCTAAAAGAAAAAGAAAAGGTTAAATTCTTGTCCCATTTGGTATCTTTATTCAAAATTTTCCCTGTAGTTTGCATTGTCAAAAAGTGTTATTTAGCTTACAATAGTAATCTCTCCAGTAATGATCTGCTGACAAATAGTGAGGGTGTACTCTGTTTTTTATTTTTCCAAATATTTATACATATTCTTTTATTGTATATTTTAATTGATTATAAATATAATGCATATTAGCAGTTTATTTCACTTCAGTGGGTGAAAAAGCTTCTACTGTAGTGGCTGATTAAGTTAATTTGTGTTTTTCCTTTCAGATTTCCAAATTTTCCCCACTTGGATATTTGTAAAATGGTCACAGATCACATTTATGCTGCAGAGTCTTTATTCCAAGTTCTCAGGTCTAGGAACATAAATAAGAAATGTCTTTGATTATTTTTAAATTAACCAAAATAAGACCTAAAATTTAAAGCTTTGAAGCAAAGCAGGGGAGATATGTTGATTTTCTGGACTGAAATTGACCCCCAAAAAAAAGATCATGGATTTAATCCAACATAAAAGGAACAAAATAAAATATCGTTGAACCCTAAAGTTGGTAATTATCAATCATTGTCACAATCTGGAAAATGTGCAATCTTAATTTTAAGTTGTTGAAATAACGGCGTTAAAGGATTACCTAACATCAAAGTTTGGAAGTTGCTGAACTAAACATGCTTTTCATCTTAGTTCCTAAGTTGCTTAACAATGATCTTCATCTTAAGTTAAAGGCTCACAAATATTCTTTTTATCTATGTGTTTAATCCCATGCTTCAAACTTAAGGACTTTCACGTTAAACTAAACTTGAAGTATAAACAAGTCAACAACAATCTTGTGTCTCTCGATCGAGATAGTATATGAAAAATTACCAAAGAGAATATATATACATATATTGATATCTTTTCTCTACAATATACTTACAAAACTTGTCATCTCAAGGATACAATCCGAAAGTTTAGAAAATGTAACCATGAAAATCCGAATCTCAGATACAATACAACCCATGAATGGTGAAATAGGCAGACAATTATATATTTACATTCTGCCACAGATTAATCCATAGACAGTGACAAATGCCATTATGAGAGAATGATCAGCATCATCTTCCACCTCTAACGTTAGAACATCATCACCTAGTACTATTCCTGAGGATGCCTGCTTTTGTTTTACCTGCACACACACACACATATATAACATAATCAAAACCAACTTCTTATGTATCTCATTGAAAAATTACCAAACAAAAGAGTAAACATATTTTTTAGTCCATAAATATAATAAATATACTTTTCGGTCCCCAATTTTATGAAAAAATCAACAATTTAGTCCTTACTGATGACGTTTCAAGGACTAAATAACCAGTGTTATTAAGGACCAAAAAATAAGTTTTCTCTAAAGAAAAAGCAAAGAGATCCAGATTAAAGAATTTTTACCTGTGCAGCAATTTGTCCTTCCTTGTTTACTATCCTAAACGTAGCTTTTTCGCCCATTCTCACTATGCAATACCTTTGGCTTCCCACTCTGATCTCACAATCTACTTTTCCCTTCACCATTTTATTACATCTTTTCACTTTGAACCATGGTTTTGAACCGCTGCATCTGTACCCATCCCAACGTCCAAATCCAAGCAATCTCTGCAAAACACATATATATATACATATGGGGTTAATTACTTAATAATTACTACGTATATATAGTTCTATTTCCAATCAACTTACTATTTAGTCCCTGGATATTGAAAAGACACTATCTTGTTCTTGATTTTTTTACAAACATAAACTATTTAGTCCCTGTAATACTATTCACAGAGACTAAATAGTTGATATTTAAAATTAAAAAGTTTATTTCCAATATTTAGGGACTAAATTGTACTTTTATTACAAATTTATGGACTAAAAAGTGAATTTTCTCTTTCTATTTCTCTTTTAATCACAACATATACACAATTTGGTATGCTTAAAATTAAAAGTACCTTGTGTATGGTATACAAAACTCTGCCTTCTACATCCATGAGGTTAACTTCTCTTGTACCTTTTCTGTCATAGTTATCAACTCTATAAACGATGCCACCTTTAGAATCATAGACAGTGCATCCATTAGAGTGAAGTACAAGTGATTTCATCCACAGAGTGTATGTTTCTCCTTTATTGCTCTTGCTACCAGAGGAAGAAGAAGGTTGTCCAGGATGAACTTTGGCCATTTTTTGTATAAATTGAGAAATGAATATGAATGTTTTTGAAGTTATGCTTTGCGTTTGTGTTTGTGTGTACAATTAATGAGGAAGAAGCATCTTATTTATATGCTTACAAACCAAGACTTTCTGAAGGATTCCTTATAGCACTCGTGCATGTCCACATATAATGATAGTTGGGAAAAGAAAAGGAAAAAGAATAGAAAGGATAAGAAACCCTCCGGATTAATTAATTATATATATGTGGATGGCGCACTAATCCATTTGATTAATTAAGGATTATATACTTGTTAATTTATTAATAAACATGCATGAGTTAGTTTGAGGTGACTCCTAGTGAATGGGTGCAAAATTCGGTTTAGTGGGGTCACTAATTAGTGAGAGAGACAAATGAAGCATCATACACACAGAGAGACATATATATAAATACATATATATATATATATTTTATATGTATTTATATATATATATGTATGTATAGAGGAGGAAGTGGAGAGAGTATTGTCAATTTGTCATCTCCCATTAAAGCACATTTTGTGAATTTGATTGGGCAGCCACTAAAATTTCAATGAGTTTTATATTATTTTAAGCTGAGAAAGCAGCCTCCACAGTTAAGGGTATGTGAGTTCTGATGTCTGACGTTGCATAAAAAATAATTAGGCACCCAAATGGGTAAAGCTTATCCTTTTAAATTTGTGGCATTAGTATGAAGACTTTGGAGGAGAAAAATAATTAGATTGGTTTAAAATTAAAAGGAATAAATTAATCATTTGATCCTTATTGTTTATTCAAATCCTGAATTTAGTCCTTATAATTTTATATTTTGGCAAAAGCACCCTTAAAATTTTGTTCCTAAACTTTAAATCAATTTTTATTTTCGTCTTTCCAATGTTTGTTTATTGTCAATTTTGTCTTCAAAATTTTACATTTTAGTCGATTTTATTTTTTGACTTGCTTCTTTTAATAAATTGATTATAATTTCATCATCATGTTTTAAAGATTAACAAAATATAAGGACCAATTTAAGAAATAAGGACTAATTTAGAATCTTGAATAAAATATAGGGACAGAATAATCAATTTTCCTGAACAAAATTTCCAATTATATATAATAAGAGGACAAGTGCATGCACTACACTACTCCTTGTGTAGTTTTTTTTTCTGCTATTATGGTTGGTGGTGGCCGTTGATGTCACGCAGAGAACTTATTCTTCTTTAATTTAGTGTGTTTAGTTATGTACTATAAATATAAATAAATATATATCTATGCCCTAAATTAAACCATCATTATCTTGTCTCCCCTATACTTTTGAGGAAACTATAGTGGGAGTTAGGTTAAGGTTAGCAACTTAGCATTATTTGCTTTATAGAGACCACTTTGCACTAAATGGAAAAGGCACTAGTGGACTTTGTAGTTATATTTCAACCTAGCCTTTAGTTTAGACTTTAGCATCAAGTATGGGTCTAGGTCAACTAAAAGGAATATAACGTCCTAGGAAACTAGGAGAGGACACAGAGTTTGTGGTTCCTAATGAATGATATAGGAAAAGAATCATTTTCTTTCATTTTAATAAAATAATTTTTTATTTTAAAAATTTGAAATTATTGTAGGTTTTGTTTTAAATATTGAGTAAAGTTATCAATAATGTCATAGCATATTAATTATATAATTAAGTTGACTATTATGTGACTTATATATATATTGCCTGTAAAGAGATATATATCACATTAGCTAGTCTTATAACCTAAGCCATAATTTAATTAAATGATGTCCTTTCTATTATATTTAATTTAATTTTTTACTTCATCTAACCTATATTATTCTTCTCTATCTAGCTAGCTACTTCAATATAGTTACTCTATGTAGTAATGACACCACCTATTTCCGCTCATTTTGTTGATGAAGTTGGCATTAGAGATGAAATTAACAATTTTGCTAAACATTTAGGTATGATTATATAAAAGTAAACAAACATTTAAAACAAAATTGAGAATAACTTTGCTTTTATACCTTTTAAGTTCAGAGAAAGGTTCTGTTTAAAAAAAATTCAGAGAAAGCTAAAACACAATATGCATAATACATAAACCTAGCATAATATATATTTACAATTTGATTAAGCAAATTTTTTACTTGGTGATTTCAAAATAATTTTAGGAAGATCAAATCTAACTTGGTTCTATGTTTAATTTATTCAATACTACTATAAAAGGATAATGAATGCTGAATAATCATATATAAGTTGAGACTTATCATGATTTAGAAAGAGTAGTGAATCACATAGGAAGAGGACATAGTAGTGAATAGAAATGTGGGCTATATATTCTAATATAATAACGGTATGTCTTGATAAGCTCTAATAATAGTCCCAAAAAAGACCCCATCTTATTTATATTATCTCTCTGTTTCGTGCAATGCCCTTGTTATATTAAGTTATGAGTAAACTCTCAAATTGGTCCTCGGATTATTGGGTCGCTAACAGATTGGACCCTGATTTATGGAAATTGACAAATAGGTCCCCGAATTTTACTAACGTTAGTCAAATTGGTCCCTGAAGCCGTTAACTGCTGACGTGGCACGTTAAGTGCCACGTCAGCAGTTGGAAAACTGAAAA
>QANZ01010910.1:0-19294 GCA_003254925.1 Chamaecrista fasciculata
GGGTTGGTCAGTGATCAGCCAAAAACTACCGGACGACAGATACAGTACATGATGCAGACTCAATTTGGGTATCGTGTCAGTTACAAAAAGTGTTGGGCAGCGAATTATAAAGCCCTAAGAATGGCCTTCGGTGACTGGGAAGAGTCGTATGCCCGTATTCCTCAATTTCTTGAGGCTGTCAAAACTATTATGCCCGGAACATATTATGACCTTCAGACGCAGCCCTTGGACGATGGCTCAGTAAGATTCTGTCGGGCTTTCTGGGCATTTGAACCCTGCATTGAGGCATTCAAGTATCTAAAACCGATTGTGCAGGTCGACGGGACGTTCCTTACTGGAAAATATAGGAAGACTTTGATGATAGCCTGTTCTCAAGACGGCGATAGAAAGATCGTTCCTCTTTCATTTGCAAATGTTGAGAGTGAAACTACTGTGGCGTGGAGTTGGTTCCTCCAAAGATTGCGCTGGTATGTTGTAGGCGCCGACAGGGAGGGAATTTGCCTTATTTCTGATAGGGCTGAGGGATGCTTGCAAGCTGTGGCAAATCCGCGGTGCGGTTGGCAGCCTCCGCTTGGGTACCATGTCTGCTGCCTTAGACACCTTGCCAGCAATGTGAAGAAGAATTACGGCCTCAAGTGGCTTAAGAAAGCGGTCCAAAACATAGGTATGTTATGTTATCTTTCCCTAAATTTAACTTTCTTGGTATTACATAAACCGTCGGACACTGACAATACAAATACAGGTTATCAATTGCGGCGGGACAAGGCGAATTCTTTGTTGGCAAGACGAATACTTGCCTCCGAGGGAGACATGGATGCAATCATATGATGAGGGTCGCCGTTTCAACCATATGACGACGAATCTGGTTGAGTGTATCAACGGCGTCTTTAAGGGATTGTGGAAGTTACCTATAATGGGTGTCATTAAAGGGTCCTATTATCGGTTGAATAAATTCTTCCAGGAACGTCTCCTCACATATAATGGTCAGATACAGTCCGGCAAGGAGTTCTCTGAGACCGTGATAAATGCAATGGAAAAGAACAGAGATACTGCAAGTTCTATGACTGTGATAGTGTTCGATAGGGAGTCCCTGACATTTGAGGTGGAGGACCCTTACAATCATAGTACTCATCAAGTCGGTCGGAAATATAAAGTTGAGCTTCGAGCCCGTAGATGTGACTGTGGGGCATTTCAGGCTATGCATTACCCGTGCGTGCATGTTATGGCTGCATGTTTAAAGTCGGGATGGGACTGCTATCATTTTGTACATCCAGTCTTTCAATTGCAAACGATGCGGCTAGCATATAGTACCACTTTCAAGCCTCTTGGCGACGTGGTAGAATGGCCGCCATATGACGGTCCCATCGTACGACCAAATCCCGCTAAAAGGAGAAGCCCAAAAGGTCGACCTGTTGAGACGTGCATTCATAATGAAATGGATGAGAGAGAACGAGGACCGCCGCCCAAATGTACCATATGCAGGACCGCTGGACACAATAAAAAAAACTGTCCACACCGAAGAAGAAATTTGTAATATGTAATTTGTAGGACATTTATGTATGACTCTTAGATAATGTTTATGTAATTTATATGACATTTATTTGCAATTTTTAATTTGTATGACATTTATTTTTTTATGTAGGACATTTCTTATTAAGATGTAATTTTCTTATGTTTGATCATGTATGTAAAATATATATTTGTTTATGTATGACTCTTAGATAATGTTTATGTAATTTGTATGACATTTATTTGCAATTTTTAATTTGTATGACATTTATTTGTTTATGCAAGTGACTTTACATGTTAAATATGAATTTATTGATCATTGAATTAATTAATGTCCTTCCTCCAAATTAATAAAGATGGTGGGAACAGATAGACAGGCACAGGCACGGGCACGAATTGTTAACCCCGGACCAATCAACCCTGATGTCCTGGTATTACAAGAACGCCATATCTCACAGACAGTGTGGAATCGCACTGGTCAAAATTGGGTTAGTCTTCACGGTCAAATGAATTAATGAGTTGCTAACGTTAACAAAATGCTTTTTTTTAACCACTCTGCTCTCATCTTGCAGGATCGCACACTGATTACACGACGATGCACCTTCAGTCAGCAGATTGAGGGTGTCCCACCTCTTGAAATAGTCCCTCATTTGGTGCGAGCAGGATTCTATGGGATCTCTCGGGTGGTCCCATTTGTGTATGAGCCACCCCTCGTTTCCGCTTTGATCGAGCGATGGCGGCTGGAGACCCACACCTTCCATTTTCCGCAGGGAGAGTGCACAATCACTCTCCAGGATGTCGCAGTCCAACTGGGACTGCCTGTTGATGGGGCTCCAGTTATTGGTCCCACAAATCACAATTGGAGGCAGCTGGCCGATCGATGGTCCCACAAATGCCTGGTCCATCGATACACGTGCCTACTCCCGGTCCATCGACGCACGTGTCTACTCCTGCTCCATCGACACACGTGCCTACTCATTCGACATCCCATATGCCTGGTCCTTCATCATCCCACCTGCCTGGACCTTCGACACCGATGACACCGATGCATGGTATGCAGCAGGCATCGATGTTTGATATGCAGCAGGCATCGATGTTTGATATGCAGCAGGCATCGATGTTTGATATGCATCAGACATCGACGTTTGATATGCAACAGACATCGATGTTTGGTATGCCAGATTCGTCACAGGGAGGTTTTTTTACCCCGCCCCAATATCCTTTGACGATGACGAGTCCTACTTTTCAGCAAGGCCCTACTATTCAGCCGGGCTTCATGAGGGAGTTTCTTATGAACACTCCTCCACGCATCGGTGATGCTCATGTTGACAGACAGGTGCAACCCTTTCCACTGCCACAGTCCCTATCAGGAGAGGCAAATGACAGGCATCAAGGTGATCAGGGAGGTCACAGAGGTAAAGGCAAGGCTGTAGCAAATAAACGTCCGACGAAGAGTAAAACTTGCTACATATGCCCGGAGTGGCATTGGCCAGAGTGTGGGCAGAGGTTGGTGCAGGGGTCTTGCTTGGACCATGGGCCGCTGCAGTGGCCGCCGGAATGGCAGCAGCAGGAGGATAACGACGACGAAGATGATTAAATTTCATTGTTTTATTTTTAATTTTATGTAGTTTTGATTACAATTTTCATGTTTTAGAATTTATATCATTAAAAGAGTTATGATTATTGTTCTTATATTTTTTAAATGATAGATAATTTATGTTATAAAAGTCATATAAATAATTTGAATTTTCTAAAAAATAAAACAAAGTTTATTTACTTTAAATTTAATTAATTTAATTAAATAATATATTTTTAAATTAACTTTATTAGTTGAAATGATTAATTTATTTAATTTTATTAGTANAGTGTGCAGACCGTGCAGTCTGCACACTGAAATCGCGCCAGTCTGGCACGATTTCAGTGTGATTTTTAAAAAAAAATTAATTTTTTAATCAGCCGGTGCCACGTGGCACCGGCTAATTGGTTGGCCCGGTCTGAAATCGAGCCGGGCCAACGCGTATCCCATCCTGGGAAATAAGAAAAAAAAAATCCTATCCCGGTACATAATTTTTTTTTCGTATTATTGGTATAAAAAAAACCTGTTCATTGTAGCTTCGTTATAATTAAGTTCAAGTGTAAATTTGGTTTGATATTTTTGTTCAGTTTCTAATTTAATTATATATATATATATTTTGTTATACTTTTGTCTCGTATTTTTGCAAAAAGTTTCAATTTAGTCTCATTATTTTTCGTCGTCTAATATCTTTTTGTCAGGTTGAAAAATTAGACTTATATCTTTGTAAAAAGTTTTATTGTTAATTCTACCTGATTTAAAAATGTGAGGCCAATTCTATTCTTGATCTAAAGATATGGAACAAATTATACACATGACCCATATATTCGAGATCACATTTACAATAAAAAAATATATGGAATCAAATTGGAATCTGACTCAATTGTATAAGATCAAATTTATAACAAAAGTAAAATATAGAATTAAATTAGAAACTGAAAAAAAGATATGAGGACAAATTTATATTTTGGCCTTATAATTATAAGTGATCAGAGATGTAACTATAAGCATAAACATATATCATTAATTAATTAAATACTGAATCTTTTGCACATGGTTTAAGGATCGGATTGCTTGCAATTTACTCTCCACTATCTACCTATCTACCATAAAATATATGTATTCTGATTATTTAATAGTAGTTTAAACTCGAGTTAAAGCCCCAGTATAGACTAGGCCAATATAGACTAGTTATATATATTTGTGTGTGTGTGTGTGCCAGATGAAACTTTCTTAAAGGAAAAAAAAGTGCGAGAGCTGAGGTTGAACATATATTCCACTATATATAAGGAACCTGGCTTCTAATTAAAAAAGAAAAAATACAAAGCCAATAACTTTTCATGATAAGGTCCATTTAAGATGCAACTTTGCTTTATAGGTAGCATGCAGCTGAAACACTTGGAAGATCAATCATTGTAGTGCTAATAAATATATAGGGAAATGAGAAGGGGCAAAGTGCTAGGAAATGGATCAGCTAAATTAGGTTGGCTGAAGTGTAGCTAAAGTGTCATTTAATAACCAATACCACCCATCTAACCTTAATTAATTTGATTTATAGGTCGCCCCCATCTTGATCGACTCTTAATGAAAGCATCAATTAATACGACCTTGGACCTTGTTTTTAACATTTTATCATGATTTTTAGTCTCAAAGATCACAAAGATTGACTTTGTGCTAATTTTCTAGTCTTGAACGAACATTGCAATAATACTGATTTCTCCACCTATGTTGCACAATTGCAACTAAGTTTGTGGGATAATGCCCTGATTTCGATTGGAGGTACGTAAGCCATGAGGAAAATTTATCTAAAAAAGATTAGCCTATTGAATAAGAGAGTCTCACAACTTAAATATCTCCTTAACCTTATGTTTATCTAACGTTGGACATATCAGCAAGTGTCAAAACTTGAGTAGTTATAACAAAAAAAAAAAAAACGTATAGCTAGGAGTATTGTTTTGTTTTAAAAAAAAAAATCAGGGCTTTTTTTTTTAAAAAAAAAAAAAGAAGAAGTTAAAGGAAATTTTTTAAATAGTTGTGACTAATTCATTTTTATCCTAAATTTTGGTTATTTTATTTTATCGAAGTTTATTTATTTCTTTAAAAAAATATCAAACTTTTTTTTCATGTTATAGATAAATCTAAAACACGTTAAAAATTATATATCATTAAAATGTGACACTTTGATTTGGTAATTAAACATATGACTACACTGAAAAGTAACAAAATAAGTTTAAAATAGAATTAGGCCAAAGTCCTATTTTAGTCCTTCAAATTTGTTCAGAATTATGTTTTGGTC
The DNA here is from genome assembly GCA_003254925.1 of Chamaecrista fasciculata. Lineage (NCBI taxonomy): Eukaryota > Viridiplantae > Streptophyta > Magnoliopsida > Fabales > Fabaceae > Chamaecrista > Chamaecrista fasciculata. The sequence goes on from QANZ01010910.1 coordinate 5,379, forward strand.
CCTCAAATTTTTTTTTCGCTCCGATTTAGTTCCTCACGTTTTCAAAAAGTTCCACCGTTAAAAAATGCAAAGCCTAACTTTAATTTTTAAAAAGTTTTATATTTTTACATTAAAGTCATTTTCTTTTTATAATAAGATCAAAATTTAATAAAAAAGAAATAAATTAGAGTTGTAATTCATTTTTTTAGTGAACCTAATAATCCAATTGCCAATCCTCTAATAATGATAAAAAAAAATACATACAGAATTTAACATCAACAAATGACCCACATATATTAACCAAATTAACGATGATTTATTTGCAAAAATTATAAACAAAGATTTCTTTTGTTTTTTGGCCATTGAAAATTCATACCCAAAATTTAATTTAGGAAACAAAATGTAAAATATAAAATATAAATGAACCAAAATAAGAGAAGGGAAAAATACTAACTTAGATACTTCGTTAGAAACTCTGCTCTATCAGGCAGTGCAATATTTTATCTATGTTAGATCAACATGTTTCCACATCCGATCACTGAAAAATCACAAGCACAAATAAACTAAGAGGGGTTCTTATTAGTTAAGAGCTCCCCAATAGTAGAGAAAAATTCATGAGCAAAAGTAAATGGTGGGAAGACACTCCTATTTATAGAAGAAGGGAGAGAGTTTAAGAATAAAAATAGTTGATATGTGAACTTAATTGTTTGCGTGGCACTGCCACATGGTGTTGACAACACCAACCCCACTGTGTTGCCCTCTCCTTGCGCTGCTTGGCAGTATGTACGGCCATCGATTGGGGTTGTTCTAGTGCAGTTTCCTTCCCCTCTCTGCGATCTTTCCAACGGGCTATCTCGTCACCCGATTATATTGAACTCACACATGGGTGTATCTGGCCCTAAAAGCTAATGTTTCCCACTCATACATGGTGGGAGGTCTGTGTCCACCCTTGTCGCAAAAGGGCCCATTCATTTTTCTCTCGTTTTCTTTCATACTTCGCGTCAGTCGTGACCATGTGGTACTCCATATGGGAGACCCTATACTAGAAGTCTTTACCAAGACTAACATTGGGTAATGCTACTACCCAAGTTCAGTATGATGGTGTGATCTCTTGTCACAATCGAAGGTGTCATGGATTCTTTAGATGTGCCCATTGACATCGCTAATCCGATCTCTCTAAGTCCATAAAGACTTGGACTTTAGCTACTCTTAGTTGTGATACACACCCACATCAATGGGATCACTCTCATAAGGATCACATTATAGATCAACCTCAAGGCATTACCACTTATATAAATGTTGACTATCTTCTTTTCACCTTACGTCAATTCAATCAAGGACGATTGTTTTCTTGATTGCATCCTTTTAAGGCCAAATTATCATAGCCTATTAAGAATGCGTCAAAGTATCAAACACCATCTCTTTTCTTCATGGCAGAGTTGAAAGTCCATAAGGGTATCTAGGGAAGGATTGATGCATCCTTCAAGGGACTCACACAATATAGAAGCAAGGATCCATTCACATGCTTTCCTCTATAATTCTTGAAACACATGCAGTATGAAATGCATGCTGTGGTGTACCCAAGTGCATGTCGGTTTTTATTCTTCGTCATTTACACTACACAGACCTTAGTATGGATTCACCTAAAATCTAATATAAGTTTGCTACCCCACTTCGCTCGCTTCGCACAACACTAAGTGTAGCACTCATGTCTGACTACAAGTATTATAAATTGTGGAGATTCATAATTAAACCCTTTTATGGCTTATCACTAGATCTCGTCCCAATAGACTTATTAGGACGACTTGATTCTTGACACCTTAATTATATAACACTCGACGTTCACAAACCGTCTCAGGATATTCCTACTCTATCTCATCATGGTGTTGCACGAAAGAGGTGCACAAGTATCTTGACTCACACCTCTTGTGTGTCCAAGGTGGTGGGTGCTCATGTGAAAAAATCAACCTCTCAAACATGTATGACATACTTTTGTATCATGTAATAAGCAGCTTTCATTTCTCAAACAAGCCAGGGATAAACATAAATATATATATATATATATATATATGAAAAATGCACAACATCGTTATTGATAAAAGAAAATAAAAGTTCATATAAGGTGTCCGTCCATATGACATTAGTATTTGGATAATTTATAAAGGATGAAAAGTGTTCACACGATAATTTCTTAACCTCAAGTGTAAAAGATGATTTCTTTGCCTCATTTATAAATTATGGTTTCCATGCCTAAGTTAAAAATAACGAAAATTTCTTTTTGATTTAAAAGTGTTTGCTTCTTGTTACTTCTTGATCGAGATAAACGTTAGTTAAATCATGTGTAAAGGTACGTAAAGATAGATTTTAACAAAGTTGATATTTTGAAAATTTTATTTTGAATTGTTAAAAAAATTAAAATCTGTTCGAAATAAATGAAAATTCTAACGTCTGATAATAGGCCCAATAATTAGGAGGCCCAATTGGCAGAAGAGGCCCTTGGCCCAATGATTCACCTCCCATATCACTCAAGATATCTCTTCTACAATCAAGGAAGTTGGATTGTTGGAGACTCTCCTCAATAAGCCTATAAATACAAGATGGTAACCCTATGAAAGGTACGTAACTCATTACTCACACGCTACTCATGCTAGCTCATACTCTTACTAACTTAAGCTTCGGAGGTGAATCACAGGGGAGCCCCCTGTGGTTCATTGTCTTGCAGGAAAATCTTGCAGCGAACTGGGAAACGACCCCCGGCCAAATCCTGGTTCATCACTGGCGCCGTCCGTGGGGAGCAAATCAAAAGCTTTGTTCCTCTAACCTATAGACAATTTGTTGTATCTAGAGTGGTGACACGTGCATGCTACATAAAGAAGCAATCCAAATGTGATGACCAAACTATATTTGTTTATATTTGTGGAGGGACCCACCAATGTGCTATTGTGAAACCAAGTCTAGTTGTTTCTTTATGCAGAGCCCAATTTGCTGTTTGATTAGCTTGACTACATACACTCTTTTACTCAAAAGCAGTTTCTATGCCTAATGAATTATGACAAAATAAAACCCCATTTATACATGGTCCATGAGTATTTTCTCTTACATGTTGCTCAATACGCATAAATACATGTGTTTGACCACTTGTCTTGGAAGGACACTTTTATTGTAATAAAGTGATGCAGGACTTGGTGAGGAAGAATTCACGCCTCAAGTGTATTTTGTTACAAAATACCATGCTTCAATAACAGCTACGTACAAGCACCTTATTAAAGGTCCCATGTTACCAGTTGGCGGTCCTGACCAAGCGGAATGCAAGTTTATACTAAATTAAGCTGCCACCAACGGCACGGGCGCCACCGCCGTAAATGTGGGCGCCGATGGGGGCGTGAACGCCAATAGGAATACAGGCACGGACGCCAATATGAATACAGGTGTGGACGCCAATATGAATACGGGCGTGGACGCCAATGTGAATACAGGCGCTGCCGCGAGCGTGGTTTATCAGATAAGTTTAACTTTTAAACGTCTCTCTTTAAAATGGGACTCGGTATGCTAGCACTTGCTTTAAAATTGCTGCCATAGCTTGAACAAAATTTTAGATTCAAACTAGAAGGCACATGAGGTATTTGACATAATGACTACGAGAACTTTGAAAAAGTTAAAAACATAATTACGTTTTTGCTTGTTTTACTTTGATAAAGTAATCACAATTGTACATGGTTAGCTACATGGATAAACTTTGAATATGCCCATAACGGGTTGATTTCGAGGCTAGGAGATTGGAAAGTTTCAATGTCATATGCTTTGACTGATTTGGATGCTTACGTTGTATTTACGCACTTTGCATGCTTATTTGATGACTTTTTCTGTGGATGAAAATAGCTTTTAATTTACTAGGCACAACTTTTACAATGTTGTCACTAACGCCTTACCCATGCCACGAGCATTTGAATTACACTTCTTAAAGACAGGGGTAGCCTTGATAAGGACTACACTAAGAGCACAAATTTTGCTCCAACTTCATTATACCACTATTACTGTCAGGTATCATGATACTTTCATTTTCGAATTTTTTAACGGATATATAAAATCCTTTGTGGCCCTTGGCTCAATTTCATTGGACTTGTTTGAATAATAATGCGCATCGAATGATTGGTTTCACTGCCATTTTTCAAAAGGCAAGGCATAGCTAAACAATATTGTTTTAGTCTTTCTCATAAATGCTAACAAACACTGTTTTGGCATTGATATTATGTGATGACTCATCAGCTTCTTTATTTAAGAACTCAGGCACTTCTCAGCACTTGGAAATCCTTACACCGGCGTGGGCGTTGTCGTAAGTGTAAGCGCCGCAGTACGCGAGGCGCCGCTATGGATATGGGCGCCCCATAAAAATGATTGAGCAATTAAATTCATTTGATAATTTTTTGAACTTTGCAGAAATTCAATAGGGTGAGGCAAAAAAGCCTCCCAACTTGGAGCATTTCATGGAAAGGAGAAGAGTGGTATACTCTAAATAAACAATAGTGTAAAAAGTTTTGCTGCAAGCATTAATTATTATTCTCAATTCTTTTGCTGGATTCATTTATCATTAAACTAACAGTTTATACTGAGATTATATTAGACAGATGTCTAGCCAAAATCGGCGACAAAGCCTCAGACAAATTCGATCCAAACAACATTCGCATCCGCCTTAAGGAAAACAAAAGTCACGCCTCATCAGGCGTCTGACACACACCAATCCACAATTGGAGCCTAATTAGGCGCAACTCTACAATTACAAGGCAAAACAAGGCCTTGGCGCCAATTGTACTAAGATTTTATATCAATGAAATCTACTTTCTTTCCTTCAACCGTTAATGAAGTCAGCGCTGCTCGAGGGGACCCCCTCGGCACAGCAGCGAAAAGGCCCTCGAAGGAGCCTTGTGAGTATGGCACTCACTACCATGCGGACCGTCCCTCCCTTGGTTGACTAGTCAAAACTTAGCGTATGATACGCAAAACGCTCGAAGCGGGCCCATCGCGAGGCAGCACCTTAGTGTGCAAACAAACATAGCGATCGAATCGCGAAAATGCAAGTTAAAAACGCGTTGCAACGTAGGGAAAATTAAAGTAAACCAAGCATAAGTTAATAACAAACATGTTAGGGGCACCAGCGCCCAAATATCTTAAAAAATGGCACCCACACCCCATGCGGACATCATCCCTTGGGAGGCTAGCCACAAAAACATGCACATGTATCGAACATCAACTTTGGGTCCCAGCACCCTCGCGGAAGGCATGGCGTTCTTACCCGCGACTACGGGCCATCGCCCTCACATTTAAGTCCCAGCGACTTCATGGAAAGCATGGCAACCTAACACAAAGACCGCCAAGGTCTTCAGGAGAATCAAATGGAAACTAAGTCTCAAACCTCCCCAGTGAGCGCGCCAAAATCATGGACGCCGTAAGCCATGAGGCTATGAACATGAAAATACTCAAAACGGAACGAGGACGCCAATGGCGCCATCAGGAAATTATGAGCGAACGACCACGTCGGTAAGCGGGACTTCCCTCGTAGGGACACAATCTCACTTCTTTTGAAGGGGCTAGTGGTAATAGCCCAAATATCTGACTATGTCCAAATGGCAAAGTTCAGGCCGAATGCATAATCGGACCAGGAAGCCTTTAGGCAGNATCTCTTCTACAATCAAGGAAGTTGGATTGTTGGAGACTCTCCTCAATAAGCCTATAAATACAAGATGGTAACCCTATGAAAGGTACGTAACTCATTACTCACACGCTACTCATGCTAGCTCATACTCTTACTAACTTAAGCTTCGGAGGTGAATCACAGGGGAGCCCCCTGTGGTTCATTGTCTTGCAGGAAAATCTTGCAGCGAACTGGGAAACGACCCCCGGCCAAATCCTGGTTCATCAACGTCAAAAATAAAACTTGAACCAAAATTTTATGATTAAAATAAAGTTTTACCCTTTTTAAATATTTATCATTAACAAGTTTTAGTACTTAATAAGGCAGTGATTTTTTCAAACAACTCAACTATATATATATTAAAAAAAGTAAAAATTTAGATTTTTTTATGTGGATATACTTTTATAAAAAAATTATTTATAATATTAATGAAATAGAGAGAAAATTAAGGAAAATATTTATCTAAATCTAAACCAAATAACTTATATTAAAATTAAGATTTTAATTGCTTCCACTCTCTTTCTTATATATCCTCATACAGTTTTTCACAATATATATGAGAGAAAATGAGAAAAAAAAAAGGAAGAATGGAGAAAACAATTAACCATATTCTTAGGGTTTAGAGAGTTGAAAACTAATCAAAGGCTTTTTTTTTTGGCCAATCAACTAAAATGCTCTTTAGTGTGTAATTTGGAAGGATTTATTGAATACCTTGGACAAGAATATAAACAAGGAGAAAGAAGAGTGGGTGGAGGGAGAATTGAAAGAATTAATGGAGAAGAATTGAAGGTATATATATAAGGGTAAATTAAAGAAAATATTATTTCTTTTTATTTGAATTTTTCTTAGGAAAAAAAAAAAGAATCAACTTGGTGGGTTTGCTTAGCTGGAGACAGATAAATGCAAGGGTTAATCCACATGGTAGACAGAAAATGTAAGTGTACATTCACATCACATGCACAACCCATGTGAAGTAAACCCTTTTGTCTACATGTTAAAAATTTTCCTTTCTTTTTTATCCACATGGGTGTCCTGTGTAAAATATATATCAACTCTCACCCAGATCCACACTTTTTTTTTTCTTCCTTTATTTAATCACACAATATATATATGTAGTCGTTATCCTTAATTTCTTCTTTAAACATTATCATAATTAATCACAATAACTAGTTGGTTTATTTTATATTGGTCAAAGGTTCATTTTGGTCCTAAATGTATGCCCTAATATTCATTGTGGTCCATTATGTTTCAAAATGTTCAAATTGGTCCTAAATGTTGGCAAAATGATTTATTTTGGTCCTATAAAATGTTTCATTTTGGTCCCAAACTATTGAATTTAGTCATATTTCTCTTGTCTCTCATTTCAAATTCAAAGGACTTGTTAAGAGGAACTCGTAGCTCAATTTATCACATTCAAATTTAAAATGAGAGAGATATAATCAACTTTGCTTGTTTGACCATAAAACGAGAGGTCTACTTTTAGGACCGATTTGACATCATTTGTTGACGGCCCCAACTGGATAGAGAAAGTACTATTCGTGAACAATATGTAGCTCTAAACCCGTTACGTTTAAACTCGAAACAAGCCATATTCAATATTTGGGACCAAAATGAAACATTTAGCAAAAATTTGAACATTTTGAAACATAATGGACAAAAATGAACATTAGGGCATACATTTAGGACCAAAATAACCTTTTATATTTTATGGTGTTTATATTTTTCAAGGATGCTCTCATGGATAGAGTTAGGTAAGATACTATAATCTTCGGCCCGAACCCTTAAAAAAATTATCTTTGTATTTGTAGGAATAGTTGAATTTCTAAACTTAGAATTAGACCTGAAGAAAATTTAAAATAATAATTTACTTTTGTAAAATATAATTCAATTATTTTATATAATATTATAATATATTATTAAATTTTATATTTTTATATACAAAATTTTAATTTTATTCTTATATAAAATATAATTTAATATTGTAATATATATTTAAAAAATTAACAATTATTATAGTGGGTAAGGTACGAGTTGGGTACCATTTTTCTTGATCCGCTATTTTAGACGGGTAAATCTCCATATCCGAATCGGAGAATCTATTTCATTTTTATACGAACCCAATAGATAAAATTTATAGGTATCCATCAAATATGAACATTTTGATCATCCCTAACATTTATTAGTATTGAAAATTTAACATTACTTTTTTCATTATAATTAGTGATAAACTAGAAAATGGACAGGCTTATCTAGTTCAACAAGTGAGGGCTGCAAGAGCAAGTTGATCGTCCAAGTACCTACAAGAACTTCACAGGGGGGGCCCTGCGAAGAATACTCCGATGCTCAAGTTAGAATATGAGAGATGTGAGAGCAAGAGAATTCTGAAAGGTGAGAAGTAGCTAACCTCTGCCTGCTGGGTTGAGCTCTATTTATAGAGCAGGGTGAGAGTGGTGGCCAGCGCGCCAGGCGCACCACGTAGTCAGGCATGATCTCCACCAACGAGAGTGGTGGAGACCGAGATTTGCGGGACAAGGCAATCGTGGGTGATTGCGTGTCGCATTACTGGGCTGGCGCCATACGACAAGAGAACGTGGGTATGACTAAGTCTGTGGCTCACGACCTCCACCAGCGAGGATCGCGGAGCAGGGCAGTCGTGGGGGACTGCGTGTTAATCCTGGGGCGCATGCCACGACTCTAGATGGATCACGACCGCCCTTAAGTGTGCAGAGGGGCACGCGATTGGCTCGAGTGCGCCTTGCCAGGTTTGGAGGGGGGAAGAGGCCCGGTTCGAGGGCCATTTAGGCGTACGCCCAAATAGTGATGTAGCAATTAGCATTGTTTTCTCGGCATTTTTTTATAATATATTAGAAGTTTTTTAATTATTTATTTATAAAATTAACTTTATATACAACAAGCACTATATATCTATACTATATTGTATGTGTGAGAGTGTTTTTGTTGGTAAAAAATAATTAAATTAAAACTTAAAAAAATAAGAAATAAACATGTGAAACTTGATAATTGGCGAACTATATAGATAATGAGAGTGATAAAGTGGTAGATGAGATTTAAAAAAGTGAAAAATTATTATTTGGTCTTTTAATTTTCACACTTCTAACGATTTAGTCCTTGAATAATAGAAATATACTATTTAATTACTGAATAACTACAAATATCAAATCAAACGTTACATACATATTTTTGTGCCCGTTAGGACACGGAAATCCCCTAGTGTATATATATATATATATGTGTGTGTATTTTGCCTGATAAGCACTATATCCTTTCTAAAACAAAACAACTTTGAAATTGCCACAGTTATACTTGTAATAAAATCACAGTTTTTTCGTGTGTAGAGAAATCTTTCGCTAACAGATAATAAATTATAAAGTTATTTTCAAAACTTAGGAGAAGTTTACATTATTGCATAATTTAATTTATAGGTCAAATTCTTAAACTTATCTTATATCTTTGCATTAAAATTCATTTAAGTCCTTTAATTTTCAGATTGTTCAAATTTTCCCTATATGTTTCATAGTGATTCGCTTTGATTCCAAACTATTAAATATGGTCATGGATCTCTCCCATCTCATATTTGAATGAGACGAGTTTAGAGTTACGAGTTGCTTTTAATGAGAACTTCTTTATTTAGTTGGAGCCATTAGCAAATAGGATTAAAGCGAGTTTTAAAAGTGAGTCGTTCATTTTACGGTTAAACATACAAAAAGTTGGTTATATATATATTTTTTCAACTCCGTACGCAAAGAGTTTGGAGCTATTAGTTACTATTGACGGGTCCTTCTTTTGCCTATTTGGGATCGTTAACAAATGATGTCAAATCAAGGAAAGTGGATTAAAGACTAATTTTTCACCTTTGGTCTCAATTGTAGTTCCAAGACCTCATTTGTTGACTATTCTAATTGGATAGAAAAAGACTCGTCAAGAGTAAATCGTAGCTTCAAACTTGTTATATTCCAATTTGAAACAAGAGATATATGATCAAATTCATTTAATTTGTTTAACCATAAAACAAACGACCCATTTTTTTACTCAATTTGGCATTGTTTGTTGACAACTCCAATTAGATATAGAAGTACTTTCAAAATCAACCTGTAGCTCTAAACACATTACATTAAGACTTGAAATGAGAGAGATATTATCAAATTCAATAGTTTAAAATCAAAGTGAATCACAATGGAAAAGCATAAAGGACTAATGTGAACATTTTGAAAGATAAAAGATCAAAATGAACTTTAAGACAAAGATATATGATCATTTGAACATTGGACCTAATTTTATTTTTAATTTATTATTATCATATATATATATACATAATTTAATTTTTTTTGTTAAAAATTATGTAACCTTATTTCTTAACCGATCATAATTCAACTCCGGACCTAGATACCAGAAATGAATATATATATATATATATATATTAAAATATAATTAAAATTTACAATACCTCTCTAATATTCTGCTACGTACACAATAATATTAGATACATATATTTATATATAAATTTCTCCACTAGATATGGCCAAAAGTTCCCACTCTATTTTCAGTATCTTCATTGTCTTAAAGCTATATTGGGTCTGAAGCTGTCTGCCATATAGCGATTAATTTTTATTGCATATTAATTTTGAGGGATATGACTTTGTTCTTTCTTCATATCTTAGTTATAACCATTATAAAATGAGCACCTATACAGTATACATAAATATATATATATATATATGTATATATATATATTATAACACTATTAATTTCTAGCAGTAAATTAAATGTGCTTTTTTTCTTTTAACCAGCTTGTATCAGAAAATTAATGTTCTGGTTTTTCTGCTGTAAAAGGACAAACTCATACACAGAGAGACAGTAATTAAAACTGTGTTCGCCATTTTTATCCTTCTCTTTCACTGTTTTGCTTCATCATCATGAAAATTTTTCATGCTACGTACAAGTCAAAAATAGATTGATATATAATGACGTGTGTATATATATAAAATATATATAATTACTTTAATAGGTTGTGAACTTAACTCTCTGTGCTAGCGAGCGTGTGTGTGTAATGTATATATATTTACTGTAATGTGATAAATAACGTACACATGATTGTGCAATGTATCTGTCTCTATATATATTGCTGAAATCTTAAGATTACTTCACTATAATTTATTTTGACTATCAGATTCATCGTATGTGAAACATTTCGCAATAAAAAAATTACATGCGTGCTCTTGATTAATAAAATGTAAATATGTAATTATAGATTTTACAACGAATATATATATATATATGTGTGTGTGTATATATATTTCCCTGAGATATACAATTGACTTGCTTTGTTTTATAAACTATAGGATTAATGATAAAATTAGTTTGTAATATTTTGTAGGAAAAATTAATCATTTGTTCCCTAAATAGTTTACCTAATTTTTTATTTATTCCCTACAATTTTAATTTTTAAAACAATTCCCTATACTTTGTAAATGTTTAGTTTTAATATAGTTAACTAAGGTATCCAACAATGACATGAAAATCTAGTATCAATTTTAAGTTTTAATATTGACTGTTTAGTTTTAATATTAGTATATAACAAATTAAGGTCAAAGTACATTTTTTATCTCGTAACTTTTGCCCAGGTCTTAATTTGGTCCCATAACTTTTTTTGTTGCACTTTTAGTCCATAACTTTTGATCAAGTTGTATATTTCATCTCGTAGTACATTTGGTCCCATATCGTTTTGGTCAGGTTGCACAATTAATTTCATATCCTTGCAAAAAGTTTCACCATCAGTCCCACCTAATTAGAAGATATAAGACTAATTCTACATCTGACCAAAAGATATGAGATCAATTGTGTACTTGACCAAAAGATATGGTCCCATATCCTTTCAAGGAAAAAAAAAATTATGTACTTGACCAAAAGATATGAGACTAATTGTGTATGAGTTTTTTAAATACTAATCTTGTCACATAGTTCAATAATAAGAAAAGTTTAAAGACTTACAAAGTATACCTGATTTTAAAAAATAAAATTTACAGGGACTAAATTGGAATCTTGAGTATAATAGTGTTACCAAATGATTGATTTTCCCTTTCTATGTGATTGAGGTTTTCATACTGGAATAAAAATAATGTGCAAGTTATTACCATATAAAGAAAAGTTCATGTGGTACATACTTCTTTATCTGTTGTGGTTTTATTCTTTCTTTATCGTAAGATTTTTTCTAATACTAAATTGACTTAAATTTGAACATCTACGTGGAACGATTCTCAATCAAATGATTTTTCTAATATACATTAAATATATAATGGTAAATGCTCTATTGGCAATTTCCAAGATCAATAATGATTTTTATCATAGAAATATCTTTCAAATAGGATCAAATGTATTTTTATTTGATTTTCTCAGTTTAATAATGTTTATAAACTATTTTTTATATATATTACTAAATTTAAATTTTCTGAATAATTGTAAATATCATTTGATTAATCCATAGTATATTTTGATTTGATGCTTTAAAAGAAATCTATAATTGTACTTTGAATTGGAAAACAAATCCACCTTTGATCGAGATTTTGCTTCAATTGTATGTAATTCTTTTTCGTCTCCCTCTCTTGTGTTCAATAAAATATTTTATATTTGCTTAGTTTAATAATGTTTATAAACTATTTTTTATATATATTACTTCTGGAAGCTACCAATACCATGGCATCATGTGATTTGCCTCCAATTTTATATTTGCTTAGAGCTCTGCAGATCATCCTGCTCCATGCATTCTTTTTAAAAAGTGAATAAAAAATAAAACAAAATAAGTATTAGTAAATAAAACATGCAAGATACAACTAACTAGGTTCACCGACTTACATGAAATTCATATTCATTATTCTATATTTTAATTTTTTTAATGAAAATCTCACTGATTTGTTAGTAGAATGTAAGGCTATTTCTTTCTCTTCTAGGAGTAAATTTTAAAATTCTTTATCTGTTTAAAATATATAGATAAAATCAAATTTTTTTACAATAATATTAATTAATTTTATTAAATTTAATTTTCAAATATTATATTTATGAACATGATACTTCAACTATTAATTTGTGTTCAACATAATGATTTTAACTTAAAAAAAAACTAAAATGACTACTTTTCATTTTAAAAAATAAAGACTATTTTTATTGGTTGGCTATAATGCTATATATATGTAACTACTAAATATATAGAGACAATGTTTTATAAAATAATATAATATAATTTTTTTACCTATGGGCCGGGCATGTGAGCATGTCAATGATTTAATGGGCTCCATCATCCATGTATTAAAGTACTAATAGTATTTTTTATAAGGCAAAAAAAATTACATTATTTTCAAATTATAAAAAAATACTAAAATTAGTAATGGGTAGTTATTTTCTTACACTATAACAAAATATATATTAAAAAATAAGTGTACTTCCTATTGTGACTTTTCACTATCTATTTTAGATAATAAATTATTCTTTAAAATATTATTAGCATCGGTCTAATTTATACCTTAGAACCATTTTTGTTAACTATCTTAAAATAATATTTTAGCTAAGATTTCTGTCAAATTTTGGACGAAAATATACCTCAGAACCCTTTTTGTCAATGGAGAAAACCAGAGAGACCATATTTGATACTTTTTAAACTATATGGGCCCTAAATGAAAATAGATCAAACTACATGGTCTTTTTGTGTAATTCACCCTTTATATTAACTTGAGTGTTAAAGTCTCATCATATCGTGAGGGCTTCTCCCACGACTGAGTTAACCGTTATAGGTGTCAGGACTTGGAGCCGGAGTGAAGATATGAGATGAGTTATCATAAACAATGTACCTAAAATTTATGATTAACGTGATAAATTATGGCTCTACTAAAAAAGTGTTGCGTATAAAATAGGGAGAAAGAAAAATAAATTACAGCTAGGGGTACGTGCATGGTGGTATATGGTATATTGGTATTATCTGTTAGGCTGTAAAATACCAATATAGTGGGGATAGTGGGTAGGGCATCTTCTCTATTTCTCACGCACTTTCTCTCTCTACAGCTAAGTATATTACAAGTTCTATAACGCATATGTCCAGCTAGAGAGAGAACCTCTGCCAGCAAAGCAAAGGACAAGTATTTTCGTGTGTATTATCTATATCTATATTATCTATCTATATCTATATCTATACTATATTATATGGCTCCATCCCTTATGGTCGGTTGGTCAAAAATAGTGA
>QANZ01010935.1:0-13319 GCA_003254925.1 Chamaecrista fasciculata
CTTCCATAAATTAATAATATGTTCACAACATATTTATCAAATAAATTATTGGCCCTAGGGCACAATCTCCAACAATAAGGATGATGTGTTATATGCTTATGGAGATCTGCATGATAACCACTATATCTTAGAATTGAAACAAAGACATAATAATGATATCTATAACATTGATACTAAAAGGATTAAGGTTGGCGAACCTAATCCTGCGTACCTTTGGCACTGTCGTCTAGGTCATATAAATGAGAGACGCCTAGAGAAGCTCCATAAAGATGGACTTCTAAGCTCATTTGATTTTGAATCATATGATGCTTGCGAATCCTGTTTACTTGGTAAGATGACAATGGCACCTTTCACTGGACAGAGTGAGAGGGCATCTGAATTATTGGGAATCATACATAGTGATGTATGTGGACCCATGAGTGTCCAGGCCAGAGGAGGTTATGTTGGGAATTCCCGGGAAAAACACGCAGCGGAAGAACTGTAAAATAAAAAAAACTTGCGCTCCCCAGGAGAATCCCACCCTGAGATCCGCTATCTGAATTTAAAACCAGATATGAAAAGTGTTATACCTCAAGCTTTCAATCGGATTGGTGATACTTGGCGAGTCTAGAAGTTCGTTTCCACGTCCTTCCTCCACCGGTGATTCACACGAACAGTTTCCCGAACACGAGGTGCTAGCCTCCTTGCTTCTTTCTCCAAAGAAACTCGGGATTGAAGCTACAGTTGATGAATTCAGGAACTCTTTCTCTGAACTCAAGGTAGGTGGCGCCACAGAGCAGAAGACAGCAACAAAACACCTTTTGTTCTTCTTCTCTCAAAAACCCCAGGAACCCACAACAACGATTTCTCTCCTAACTCCTTAGAAGAAAATCGACTTCTCCCTCTAAGAAGGTGGGTGGTGAAATTTCTCTCTGAACAAGGAGGAAAGTCGACTTGCCTTAGCAAACTTAGGGTTTTTCACAAATGTGCATGAATGAATTGAGTTAGGCGAATTTTAGCTTATAATTACCAAAATTATGGTAATTTTATAAATATAAAATCATGATATTACAATAATATCATATCTTTAAGACTTGAATATCTAATTAAAATATTACCATAATATTTTAATTCAAATTCAAATCCCTATCTCAGAGAATCAAATGGAAGATCAAATCTCTCAATGGGACCCACATGAGATAGGCGCCTATTACTCCTTATTTTGTTGGAATTTTATAAATCAAAAATAACTCCTAAAATTAGGAAGTCATAACCAACTTATTTTATCCCGATGTTTTTGAATTAAAATATTACAATAATATCTTCAATTCAAATTTTGAATTCTGAATTTAAATTCTTTATTGAATTAAAATATTACCCCAATATCTTAATTCAAATCTTGATTTTCAAATTCAAATTCCAACTCATGACTTAAATTAATAAAACAATTTTATTAATTAAATCACCTTAAATGAGGCGCCACCCTCTAGCTAAATATTAGGGAATTTTATAAATCAATAATCTCCTAACTTTTAGGAATTATTTAATTTAATATTCCTAATATTTAAATTGTAAATAATTAATCTCTATTAATCATTTAACAATTATTTAAACTGTAGAAAATTTAAGACAAGACATAATGTCCCAGACATTTCCTCTGTGTCTTAAATTAGGCCACGGAGTGACCCACGAATTACCCTAATTCGTGTCCCTTATAAAGTGTGTTCTAATCCTGCTCGTGTGTGACCCAGCAGGCCCCACGTGAAGTTGGCAGTAGGTCATCCCTATGTCTTACAAGTCGTGAGCGGACTCTAGCAAGCCATCGCGACTACCCAAAACACGTGAGTGATCGTTTGTTACCAAAACCGATTTTAACCTTTGTACCTCCATGGCACCGACCCTATTGTTCTGCGATATCTTGGTTATGGATCAGGCACAGGAAAGTCATCCATGATCCAAACCTTTACTTTCTCGATCTCCTTGAGTAAGTCCCTTATACTAGCGTGGCCACGCATTTCCTTGACAGACTCATCGAGGGCACCAGTAAGATATCTCCCATCTAATGGGGAACAAACTTCCAATTTTGGTCAGTCCACATTCCTCAGCACGGCAATCAACCAGACCCGTACTTAGCCCTTATGGCTACCCTACTACGGGCAACGTTAGACTAAGCCAAAGTTTGACAACTGCAACGCCGGAATAATGATGACCTCAGGTCTAAGGCGTCGTGACAGCCGTACAAGAGAGGCAAGCTGATGACTAAACCCATGCAGGACTCTCCGGGTCAGTCCAGCAACTCGTAACCCTTTACGAAGTTGCACCATGACTCTCATTCCAGCATCTAGTGCGTGCATCCCTATGCACTGAGGTCACGCTGATCTTAGTTCATTTTCACTCCCACGAAAACAATCAATCAGGGATAGATTTAGATTAATTATCTTATAATTAATCACAGATGTGATCACAGTAAACATGCTAATAATGTGAAAACCATTAATTTATCTCTATGAATTAATCCATATGTTCATAACATATATAAAAGAGGATTGGCCCTAGGGCACAATTCCTAACAGACTCCCACTTGCAATAGGGTACAATCATCAACTAGCTGTTCCTACTCCTAGGTACACTGATCAATGCGTCTAATTCCCATCGACGATACATGTCTCTCATGTATGACCCTTGCAAGCGGCTTTGTCAGAGGATCAGTAACATTATCCTCGCCTGCTACTTTGCAAATCTTCACATCACCTCTGTCAATCATCTCCCTGACGAGGTGAAAACGTCTGAGTATATGTTTGGTCCTCTGGTGGGACCGTGGCTCCTTGGCTTGCGCAATAGCTCCACTGAAATGGTCGGAACCACACCAAGGTCGGAGATGAACTTTCTAATCCACACAACCTCCTTTGCCGCATCTGATGCTGCCATATACTCGGACTCCGTTGTAGAATCGACAATCGTGCTCTGCTTGGAACTCTTCCAACTCACGCTGCCACCGTTCAGGAGAAACACATATCCTGATTGCGATTTGAAGTCATCTTGGTCGGTTTGGAAACTAGCGTCTGTGTAACCCCTTACACATAGCTCTTCATCAGTTCCACCGTAAACCAAGAATTCATCCTTAGTCCTTCTTAAGTACTTAAGGATATTCTTGACAGCGATCCAATGATCCTCACCAGGGTCTTGTTGGAATCGGCTTGTCATACTCAGGGCAAACGACACATCGGTTCGAGTACATAGCATGGCATACATGATGGATCCTATGGCAGAGGCATAGGGGATCCCACTCATGCGACCTCGCTCAACAAGTGTCTTCGGACACTGTTTCTTGCTTAGGGTCAGCCCATGATTCATCGAAATGAATCCCTTCTTGCAGTCTTGCATACTGAACCTCTTCAGTACCTTATCCAAGTACGTGCCTTGACTCAACCCAAGAATATAGGCGGCTTCTCCTAGGTCCTTCATTGAAAAGGATTTTCCCAACCAAGATTTTACAATCTCTAAGGTTGAGACATCGTTTCCAATGAGTAGTATGTCATCGACATACAGTACCAAGAACACAATTGTGCTCCCACTAACCTTCTTGTAAACACAAGGTTCATCAGGGTTTTGTAGGAAGCCAAACTCTTTGACGACCTCATCAAAACGATGATTCCAACTCCTGGATGCTTGCTTCAATCCATAAATGGATCTCTGAAGCTTGCACACCTTGTCTGGTGCCTCAGGACGTTCAAACCCCTCGGGCTGTATCATATACACATCCTCGGGCAGCCTTCCGTTAAGGAATGCTGTTTTGACATCCATCTGCCATATCTCATAGTCGTAATATGCAGCTATGGCAAGGAGGATCCTAATGGATTTGGCCATTGCAACAGGCGAAAACGTTTCGTCATAGTCTATACCATGACGTTGCGTAAATCCCTTTGCAACTAGTCTCGCCTTGAAGACGGTGACATTGCCGTCCATGTCAGTTTTCTCTTTGAAAACCCACTTGCACCCTACGGGTTTTACCCCTTCAGGTGGAGTGACCAAGGTCCAAACTTGGTTATCGTACATGGACTGCATCTCAGCCTTCATGGCTTCAACCCATTTTTCTGAGTTGGGATCTACGATGGCCTCTTGATAGGTGGTGGGTTCACCACGCTCCGTGAGCAACACATCCTTGTTTTCAGTCACGAGAAATCCATAGTATCTGTCTGGCTGAAAACGTGTTCTATCAGACCTTCGTGGTCCTTGTGTTTGTGGAGGAGCTTCCACAACTCTTTGTGGAACTTCTCCAGTTTCCGTCTGCGCCTCTGATGTGTCTTGTGGAGCTTGAACTTCTTCAAGCTCTATCTTACTCCCACTGTTTCTCTTGGAAACAAGGTCCTTCTCTAAGAAGAACCCACTCCTGACCACAAACACTTTGTTGTCAGTTGGGCAGTAGACGTAATACCCTTTCGTCTCTTTAGGGTATCCCACAAACAGACACTTGAGGGATTTGGGAGACAGTTTATCGTTAGGTTGTTGCTTAACATAAACCTCACATCCCCAAACCTTGAGGTAAGACAAATTGGGACTCTTCCCTTTCCATATCTCATATGGTGTCTTCTCAACGGCCTTGGACGGAACACGGTTAAGTGTGAACGTGGCAGCTTCTAAAGCATACCCCCAGAAGGATGGCGGAAGATCGGTCTGACTCATCATAGATCGAACCATATCCAATAAAGTTCGATTCCTCCTCTCAGACACACCATTCCACTGTGGTGTTCCAGGAGGAGTCAGCTGTGAAACTATTCCACAACCACTAAGATGATCAGTGAATACTTGACTCAAATATTCGCCTCCTCGATCAGATGGAAGGATTTTAATTTTCTTGTCAAGCTGGTTCTCAACTTCATTCTGGAATCTTTTGAACATTTCAAAAGACTCTGACTTGTGCTTCATTAAATAGATATACCCATATCTACTGAAGTCGTCAGTGAACGTAATGAAGTACGAGTAACCCCCTCTGGCATGAATATTCATGGGTCCACATACATCACTATGTATGATTCCCAATAAGTCAGATGCCCTCTCACTCTGACCAGTGAAAGGCGCTTTTGTCATCATGCCAAGTAAACAGGATTCGCAAGCATCATATGATTCAAAATCAAATGAGCTTAGAAGTCCATCTCTATGGAGCTTCTCTAGGCGTCTCTCGTTTATATGACCTAGACGACAGTGCCAAAGGTACGCAGGATTAGGTTCGCCAACCTTAGTCCTTTTCGTATCAATGTTATAGATATTATTATTATGTCTTTCTTTCAATTCTAAGATATAGTGGTTATCATGCAGATCTCCATAAGCATATAACACATCATCTTTATAAAATGAACACTTTCCATTACCATTCACACAAATAAAACCTTCCTTATCCAAATAAGAAAGTGATATAATGTTTGAACTTAAACATGGAACGTAATAACAATTATTCAAAGACATAACAAACCCAGTGGGCATAACAAGCTCATATGTCCCTACAGCAACAACAGCAACCCTTGCTCCATTGCCCACACGTAGGTCCACCTCGCCTCTGCTCAGCTTTCTACTTCTTCTCAACCCCTGCACATTAGTACATATGTGAGAACCACAAGCAGTATCCAATACCCAAGTGGTAGGAGTAGACAAGTGAACACCTATAACAAAGATCCCTGAAGTAGAAGCCTCATTCTTCTTCTTCTTCAGATCTTCCATGTACAACTTACAATTTCTTCTCCAGTGACCCGGCTTCTGGAAGAAGAAACAAACTGCATCCTTTGAGGTCTTTGCCTTCTTGGCAGGCGGTGGGTTAGGCTTTGCTGCAGGCTTGGTCCAACCAACCTCAGCATCTCCTTTCCTCTTTCCTTTGCCCTTCCCCTTTCCCTTGTTCTGAACTAACAAGACAGTGCTTGGCGCCTTCTTAATAGATGCCTCAGCAGTCTTCAGCATCCCATGCAGTTCAGACACTGATTTCTCCATGCCATTCATATTGAAGTTTAAGACGAACTGGTCATAACTTCTGGGCAGCGAATGGAGGATCAAATCCATCTCTAGCTCTGGCAGAATGGGAAATCCCAGCCTAGCAAGGTGATCTATGTGCCCCTGCATCTTCAAGACATGGGCACTCACAGATCCACCCTCTGCCATCTTGCAAGAGTAAAGAGCTTTTGAAGTCTCAAACCTCTCTTGCCTTGCCTGTACTTGGAACATTTCCTTGAGATGCGTTATCATCTCATATGCCCCTTTGTTCTCCAAGTTCTTCTGAATCTCGGGAACCATGGTAACGAGCATAAGACAGGCAACGTCCACAGAGTCATTCTGATGCTTCTCATAAGCATCTTTCTGAGCTCTGGGAGCATTAGCAGCAGGCTGTTAAGGGATGGGGTTGTCTAGGACGTAGAGTTTTCTCTCCTGGGTGAGAACAATTCTCACATTTCGGTACCAGTCGAGAAAGTTAGTCCCAGTCAGTTTGTCATTCTCAAGGACAGATCGCAGTGATAGTGATGAAACGTTTGTTGCCATTTGATTCTACAATTGAGATATGCAAAGTTTAATTAGCAGGAAAATAAAATATATCCACCATTTGATAAAACCCAGTAAAATTTATTATTAGTGGCTAAGACCCATATTTCACCAAAGTCTACCGTCGCTGAGGGCGATCATGCATCCTTTGGCTATTTAGGTAGGTAACTCCTTACCAATCACATCTCTATGTGACTCTTAGATCTTTATGGGACTGTATCATCATATGATACGGCATGTTTATCCCATCTAATGCCTTAAGGCCCAAAACCGTTTTGATAGCCCCATTAAGTCACACAATAAAACTTGTGAATAGCAAGACCCGAACGACGAGGCCGAAGCCCAGCCCCATATCATCAACAGCGTCACTTAAACATGTGTCGTTGAGGGCGATCACCGCATTTAATGACCCAAGATTTCAGTGGGCGTCGAACTGAAAACCCCCATTCACCCGTGTCTCCTCGAGGTCAAGGCAGATACGTGTCGCTGAGGGCGATCACCGCTCCACGATGAACAAGATTTCAACAGGGTGTTTTATTGATGGCATTAAAACTTAAGATTTTATAAAAGGGTTTGATTTTTGAAAAAAGTTTCGTTTTATAGTTTAATTTTAAAACTCCTTTTAAAATTAAACGAGTCATGCCACATGTTTATTCCCCAAGTGTATCACATACACATAAACATGTGCACGGATTGTGCATCATATGCAAAATCTCATGCTCGTATCGTATACGAATTTGTAGCGCCAAAACGGGGTAAATAGCATGTTAAAATCGCGTCCTAAACATACATCTAGCGCTATGTATCACATACAAACTAAATGTAAAAATCTCATGCGATCATGTTTAGATATGGCTCACCTATCCTAATAATTCTCCCAAGTGAATGAGAGAATTTTTCTAAAAAGAAAAACGTAAAATTACAAGAGAGTAAACCCCAATTAAATTGAGGTATAAACTGAAAAGTAAAATTACATCGGATAGAGGGAGACGACACGCAGGCCGTATACACCAAAAACCTAGAGCCATATCCAACACCACACAATTACATATATGAACACTTCATACAATTATGTCAAACACGATATATTTGCAACACATACAAAACCATTTTGTGGGTGTTTAAATTAGGTTGTGCAATTTTAACATGCCCTTTTCTTGAAATTAGGCCCATTATCAATAATTATAAAATTCAGGAATCATATTCCAAAATTTTAATTATTGACCCAAAAATTTTAAAATTCATAATTTTATTAAATTTTTAGTCACCCACATAATATTATGATTAAAACACCTTTAACCATAATTATATGGGAATTTCGACTTTGGCCTAAACTTACAAGAAAAATTTTCAAATCAATCATATTGATTTCTTTATGTATCACATACATAAATTTGCACCTTTTCTTATAGTTTCAATTTTTAAAAAAATATTCGGTGGATTTTTGTAAAACCAAAACATGATCGAAAAAGGTAAAACACGCCAAGCATACATCACATGTACACAAAAAATGATTTTAAATCCAGGACTAGTGTGGCTCTGATACCACTGTTGGGAATTCCCGGGGAAAACACGCAGCGGAAGAACTGTAAAATAAAAAAAACTTGCGCTCCCCAGGAGAATCCCACCCTGAGATCCGCTAGCTGAATTTAAAACCAGATATGAAAAGTGTTATACCTCAAGCTTTCAATCGGATTGGTGATACTTGGCGAGTCTAGAAGTTCGTTTCCACGTCCTTCCTCCACCGGTGATCCACACGAACAGTTTCCCGAACACGATGGGCTAGCCTCCTTGCTTCTTTCTCCAAAGAAACTCGGGATTGAATCTAAAGTTGATGAATTCAGGGTAGGTGGCGCCACAGAGCAGAAGACAGCAATAAAACACCTTTTGTTCTTCTTCTCTCAAAAACCCCAGGAACCCACAACAACGATTTCTCTCCTAACTCCTTAGAAGAAAATCGACTTCTCTCTCTAGGAAGGTGGGTGGCGAAATTTCTCTCTCAACATGGAGGAAAGTCGACTTGCCTTAGCAAACTTACGGTTTTTCACAAATGTGCATGAATGAATTGAGTTAGGCGAATTTTAGCTTATAATTACCAAAATTATGGTAATTTTATAAATATAAAATCATGATATTACAATAATATCATATCTTTAAGACTTGAATATCTAATTAAAATATTACCATAATATTTTAATTCAAATTCAAATCCCTATATCAGAGAATCAAATGGAAGATCAAATCTCCCAATGGGACCCACATGAGATAGGCGCCTATTACTCCTTATTTTATTGGAATTTTATAAATGAAAAATAACTCCTAAAATTAGGAAGTCATAACCAACTTATTTTATCCCAATGTTTTTGAATTAAAATATTACAATAATATCTTCAATTTAAATTTTGAATTCTGAATTGAAATTCTTTATTGAATTAAAATATTACCCCAATATCTTAATTCAAATCTTGAATTTCAAATTCAAATTCAAACTCATGACTTAAATTAATAAAACAATTTTATTAATTAAATCACCTTAAATGAAGCGCCACCCTCTAGCTAAATATTAGGGAATTTTATAAATCAATAATCTCCTAACTTTTAGGAATTATTTAATTTATTATTCCTAATATTTAAATTGTAAATAATTAATCTCTATTAATCATTTAACAATTATTTAAACTGTAGAAAATTTAAGACAAGACATAATGTCCCAGACATTTCCTCTGTGTCTTAAATTAGGCCACGGAGTGACCCACGAATTACCCTAATTCGTGTCCCTTATAAAGTGTGTTCTAATCCTACTTGTGTGTGACCCAGCAGGCCCCACGTGAAGTTGGTAGTAGGCCATCCCTATGTCCTACAAGTCGTGAGCGGACTCTAGCAAGCCATCTCGACTACCCAAAACACGTGAGTGATCGTTTGTTACCAAAGCCGATTTTAACCTTCGTACCTCCTAGGCACCGACCCTATTGTTCTGCGATATCTTGGTTATGGATCAGGCACAGAAAAGTCATCCATGATCTAAACCATTACTTTCTCGATCTCCTTGAGTAAGTCCCTTATACTAGCGTGGCCACGCATTTCCTGGACAGACTCATCGAGGGCGCCAGTAAGATATCTCCCATCTAATGGGGAACAAAATCCCAATTTTGGTCAGTCCACATTCCTGAGCACGTCAATCAACCAGACCCGTACTTAGCCCTTATGGCTACCCTGCTAAGGGCAACATTAGGCTAAGCCAAAGTCTGACAACAGCAACGGCGGAATAATGATGACCTCAGGTCTAAGGCGTCGTGACAGGCGTACAAGAGAGGCAAGCTGATGACTAAACCCATGTAGGACTCTCCGGGTCAGTCCAGCAACTCGTAACCCTTTACGTAGTTGCACCATGACTCTCATTCCAGCATCTAGTGCATGCATCCCTATGCACTGAGGTCATGCTGATCTTAGTTCATTTTCGCTCCCACGAAAACAATCGATCAGGGACAGATTTAGATTAATTATCTTATAATTAATCACGGATGTAATCACAGTAAACATGCTAATAATGTGAAAACCATTAATTTATCTCTATAAATTAATCCATATGTTCATAGCATATATAAAAGAGGATTGGCCCTAGGGCACAATTCCTAACAGGTTACTCGTACTTCATTACGTTCACTGACGACTTCAGTAGATATGGGTATATCTACTTAATGAAGCACAAGTCAGAGTCTTTTGAAATGTTCAAAAGATTTCAAAATGAAGTTGAGAACCAACTTGACAAGAAAATTAAGATCCTTCGATCTGATCGAGGAGGCGAATATTATTCACTGATCATCTTAGTAGTTGTGGAATAGTTTCACAACTGACTCCTCCTGGAACACCACAGTGGAATGGTGTGTCTGAGAGGAGGAATCGAACTTTATTAGATATGGTTCGATCTATGATGTGTCAGACCAATCTTCCGCCATCCTTCTGGGGGTATGCTTTAGAAGCTGCCGCGTTCACACTTAACCGTGTTCCGTCCTAGGACGTTGAGAAGACACCATATGAGATATGGAAAGGGAAGAGTCCCAATTTGTCTTACCTTACGGTTTGGGGATGTGAGGTTTATATTAAGCAACAGCCTAACGATAAACTATCTCCCAAATGCCTCAAGTGTCTGTTTGTGGGATACCCAAAAGAGACGAAAGGGTATTATGTCTACTGCCCAACTGACAACAAGGTGTTTGTCGTCAGGAGTGGATTCTTCTTAGAGAAGGATCTTGTTTCCAAGAGAAACAGTGGGAGTAAGATAGAGCTTGAAGAAGTTCAAGCTCCAAAAGACACATCAGAGGCGCAGACGGAAACTGGAGAAGTTCCACAAGAAGTTGTGGAAGCTCCTCAACAAACACAAGGACCACGAAGGTCTGATAGAACACATTTTCAGCCAGAGAGATACTATGGATTTCTCGTGACTGAAAACAAGGATGTGTTGCTCACGGAGCGTGGTGAACCCACCACATATCAAGAGGCCATCGTAGATCCCAACTCAGAAGAATGGGTTGAAGCCATGAAGGCTGAGATGCAATCCATGTCTGAAAACATACATGGATGTCAACGTCACCGTCTTCAAGGCGAGGCTAGTTGCGAAGGGATTTACGCAACGTCATGGTATAGACTATGACGAAACGTTTTCGCCTGTTGCAATGGCCAAATCCATTAGGATCCTCCTTGCCAAAGCTGCATATTACGACTATGAGATATGGCAGATGGATGTCAAAACAACGTTCCTTATCGGAAGGCTGCCCGAGGATGTGTATATGATACAACCCGAGGGATTTGAATGTCCTGAGGCACCAGATAAGGTGTGCAAGCTTTAGAGATCCATTTATGGATTGAAGCAAGCATCCAGGAGTTGGAATCATCGTTTTGATGAGGTCGTCAAAGAGTTTGGCTTCCTACAAAACCCTGACAAACCTTGTGTTTACAAGAAGGTTAGTGGGAGCACGATTGTGTTCTTGGTACTGTATGTCGATGACATACTACTCATTGGGAATGATATCTCAACCTTAGAGATTGTAAAATCCTGGTTGGGAAAATCCTTTTCAATGAAGGAACTAGGAGAAGCCGCCTATATTCTAGGAATCAAGATCTATAGAGATAGATCTCGTAGGCTTCCTAGGTTGAGTCAAAGCACATACTTGGATAAGGTACTGAAGAGGTTCAGTATGCAAGACTCCAAGAAGGGATTCATTCTGATGAATCATGGGCTGACCCTAAGCAAGAAACAGTGTCTGAAGACACTTGTTGAGCGAGGTCGCATGAATGAGATCCCCTATGCCTCGGCCATCGGATCCATCATGTATGCCATGCTATGTACTCGACCCGATGTGTCGTTTGCCCTGAGTATGACAAGTCGATTCCAACAAGACCCTGGTGAGGATCATTGGATCGCTGTCAAGAATATACTTAAGTACTTAAGAAGGACTAAGGATGAGTTCTTGGTTTACGGTGGAACTGACGAAGAGCTATGTGTAAGGGGTTACACAGACGCTAGTTTCCAAACCGACCAAGATGACTTCAAATCGCAGTCAGGATATGTGTTTCTCCTGAACGGTGGCAGCGTGAGTTGGAAGAGTTCCAAGCAGAGCACGATTGCCGATTCTACAACGGAGTCCGAGTATATTGCAGCATCGGATGCGACAAAGGAGGCTGTGTGGATTAGAAAGTTCATCTCCGAGCTTGGTGTGGTTCCGACCATCTCTGATCCCATTACCCTGTATTGCGACAATAGTGGAGCTATTGCGCAAGCCAAGGAGCCACGGTCCCACCAGAGGACCAAACATATACTCATACATTTTCACCTCGTCAGGGAGATGATTGACAGAGGTGATGTGAACATTAGCAAAGTAGCAGGCGAGGATAATGTTGCTGATCCTCTGACAAAGCCGCTTGCAAGGGTCATACATGAGAGACATGTATCGTCGATGGGGATTAGACGCATTGATCAGTGTACCGAGGAGTAGGAACAGCTAGATTGATGATTGTACCCTAGTGCAAGTGGGAGTCTGTTAGGAATTGTGCCCTAGGGCCAATCCTCTTTTATATATGTTATGAACATATGGATTAATTTATAGAGATAAATTAATGGTTTTCACATTATTAGCATGTTTACTGTGATTACATCCATGATTAATTATACGATAATTAATCTAAATCTGTCCATGATCGATTGTTTTCGTGGGAGCGAAAATGAACTAAGATCAGCATGACCTCGGTGCATAGGGATCCAGGCACTAGATGCTGGAACGAGAGTCATGGTGCAATTACGTAAGGGGTTACGAGTTGCTGGACTGACCCGGAGAGTCCTGCATGGGTTTAGTCATCAGCTTGCCTCTCTTGTACGCCTGTCACGACGCCTTAGACCTGAGGTCATCATTATTCCGGCGTTGCAGTTGTCAGACTTTGGCTTAGTCTAACGTTGCCCGTAGCAGGGTAGCCATAAGGGCTAAGTACGGGTTTGGTTGATTGCCGTGCTGAGGAATGTGGACTGACCAAAATTGGGATTTTGTTCTCCATTAGATGGGAGATATCTTACTGGCACCCTCGATGAGTCTGTCCAGGAAATGCGTGGCCACGCTACGATATGGGACTTACTCAAGGAGATCGAAAGAGTAAAGGTTTGGATCATGGATGACTTTCCTGTGCCTGATCCATAACCAAGATATCGCAGAACAATAGGGTCGGTGCCATGGAGGTAGAAAGGTTAAAATCGGTTTTGGTAACAAACGATCACTCACGTGTTTTGGGTAGTCGTGATGGCTTGCTAGAGTCCGCTCACGACTTGTAGG
>QANZ01010943.1:0-19464 GCA_003254925.1 Chamaecrista fasciculata
ACCGTGTTTTTCCGCTGCGCTAACCCTATGATTTCCCAACAGAAAGTGAGTTGTTTCAAGTGTGGCAAGCGTGGTCACTTTAAGAAGGATTGTCCTAGGCTGAAGGGAAATAAAGGGGATTCGTCGAATGATGGGAATTCGACAAACGTCGTTGTTAACACTTGTAGTACTTCTGGTGATGTCGAATGTGTAGGAGAGTCGTGGTTTGTGGCTGGCCAGCATGGACCAAACTCTTGGGTTCTTGATACGGGTGCGACTTTTCATGTGTCCACACAGCAGATGGTTTTCTTCATATAACCATATGAGTGGAACGACCTATCTTGGAAATGAGATTCCAATGGCGATAAAGGGGATCGGTCACATCAAAATCAGGATGTTTGGCGCGGTTGTGAGAAGTATTGAGTGTTGGCATGTTCCTCAGATGAGGATAAATCTTATTTCATTGTCAACATCGGATGATCAGGGATACACGTTTCACACCAAAGGTAGAACTCTTAAAGTTGGAAAGGGCTCGATGACACTGATGAAGGGGAAGCTAAGCGTCAGGCTATATTATCTCCAGGGGGCCGTAATTGAGGGTGAGACAGCGATTGCCTCAAGGAATAGTGAGGCAGGTGATGATGATTCTATAGCAAGTGAGGCAAGCGCCTTAGATAGTAGGTAAGAACCTCAGGACGAGATCACAATAAGAGTCAGTTATCGCATCTGAGGCTCGGTCATATGATTAACAAGGGACTGACACTTCTAGGGAAGTAGAACTTACTGGATGGGTACAAGGGCGATCCCTTGAACTTCTGTGAACACCGTGTGCTTGGAAAGCAGACGAGAGTAAAGTTTTGCAAGGTGGGAGTGCACAAGACCAGGGATAGGTTTCATTATGTCCATTCATACCTATGGTGTCCTAATGGAGTTCCTTCTAAGAGCGGTGACCGGTATTACATGACGCTGATTGATGATTCCAGAATGGTATGAATATACATACTTAAGTCTAAGGATGAGGCGTTTCCAACATTTATCAAATGGAAGGCAATAGTAGAGAAACAAACATGAAAGAAGGTGAGTTGCCTTAGGACTGATAATCGGTTGGAATACTGCAACAAAGAGTTCAATGGGTTATGCAATATGGAAGACATTATGAGACACCGCACATGCAAAGGAGCGCCACAATAGACTTGTGTTGCAGAATTGATGAACCGGACGCTCTGTGATATAGCACGGAGCATGCTCTCACATGCAGGTGTGAGTAAGGACTTTTGGGCTGAGGCGATCAATACTGCTTGTTATTTGGTAAATAGATCGCCATCCATGGCAATCGGGAACAAAACTCCTTTAGAGGTATGGTCCGGATCGCCTGCTGATTATAAGCACTTGAGAGTGTTTGGGTGCCCAGCGTATGCTCAAGTGAAGGATGGCAAGTTTGAGCAGAGGGCAAGGAGGTGCATATTTCTATAATATGCAATTGGAGTGAGTGGATATACTGTTGGAGATTGTGCTCTAGGGCCAATCATTTTATGTAAATGTTTTGAACATTTTGATTGATTTATGGAAGATAAATCATGTTGTTATCATATTATTAGCATGTTTACTATGATATCATATTATGAGATAATTAATCTAAACTGTCCCTGGTCGATTGTCCTCGTGGGAGCGAGAATGAACCAAGACCAGCATGACCTCGGTGTATGGAGATACATGCACTGGATGCTTTACGAGAGTCATGGTGCAATGAGTAAGGGGTTACAAGTTGCTGGACTTGATGGAGATTGTGCCCTAGGGCCAATCATTTTATAAATATGTTTGGAACATATTAATTAATTTATGGAGATAAATTAATGGTTATCATATTATTAGCATGTTTACTATGATAACAGTCCGTGATTAATTATGAGATAATTAATCTAAACTGTCCCTGGTCGCTCATTCAGGTGGGAACTTGAAATGAACTAAGACCAGCCTGACCTCGGTGCATAGAGATGCATGCACTAGATGCTGGGACGAGAGTCATGGTGCAATTATGTAAGGAGTTACAAATTGCTGGACCGACCCGGAGAGTTCTGCATGGGTTTCAGTCATTAGCTGGTCTCTCCTGTACACCTGTCACGATGCCCTTAGACCTGAGGTCTTGATTATTCCGGCGTTGCAGTTGTCAAACTTTGGCTTAGTCTAACGTTACCCGTAACAGGGTAGCCATAAGGGCTGAGTACGGGTTTGGTTGATTNCTGCTGGGTCACACACGAGCAGGAACTAGATGCCAAGCTGGGACACGAATTAGGGTTAATTCGTGGGTCACATTGGTGACACCGTTTAAGACATAATTGATTGTATTGGGACATGAAGTCTTGTCTTAAATAAATATCTACAGATATAATATTTAGATTTGTGGGACAAATTTAAATATATGTTAATTGTTAAATAGATAATTGGATTAGTCTATTTACAATTATATTCCTATTTATAATATTAGAGAATAATAAATTGGATAATGTTCCTAAGAGTTAGGAAATTATTGATTTATTAAATTCACTAATATTGGGAAAAATAGGATGAGGTTGGCGCCTCATACATATAAGGGAATTTAATTAATAAAAATGTTTTATTAATTAAAATCATGGCATAGATTTGAATTCAAAGATTTGATCTAGATTTCAAATGGTTGAATTAAAAATATTAAGGTAATATTTAAATTCAATAACTATAGGGAAATTCGAATTCTAGGTCCAATTGAATTAATGATATTAGTGTAATATTTTAATTCAATAAACTAGAATTCAAGATTCAAAAAGATTGAGTTAAAGATATTAAGGTAATACTTTAAATCAATATTGTTGGAAAATTCGATTTTGCTCTTGGTGAGGAGAGAGAAAATGCAACCTAGTTTCCTAGAGAGAGAAAGTGGCGCACAACTCTAAAGGAGTTTAGTTTTGTGTGGCAAGGTTGTGTGGGATCAAGAATTGAATTCTTGATCAAGGCGCCATATTGTTCTTGGAGGATTCAAGAAGAGTTCTTGAATTAAAGAACACCGTAGATAAAGGTCCCTGATTCACTTGGAGAAGTGAAGGAGGCTAGCACCTAGGCATCTCCAAAACTGTTCGTGTGGATCACCGGTGGAGGAAGGACGCGTCACGTGGACTTCTAGGACACGCCCCGTACAACCAAAACGATTGGAACACGTGAGGTATACCACTATCTAAAAGTTTTAAATTCAGCTAGCGGATCCGTTCGGGAATTCTAAGCCCTTTGCGCGTTTTGTTTTAAAGTTTTATATTTTGGTTTTTGCTTCCGCTGCGTTTAGGCGCCTCTTAATTCCCCAACAGGACTGACCCAGAGAGTCCTGCATGGGTTTAGTCATTAGCTAGTCTCTCCTGTATGCCTGTCACGATGCCTTAGACCTGAGGTCTTGACTATTCCGGCGTTGTAGTTGTCAGACTTTGGCCTAGTCTAACGTTGCCCGTAGCAAGGTAGCCATAAGGGCTAGGTACGAGTTTGGTTGATAACAGTGCTGAGGAATGTGGTTGACCAAGATGGGATTTTGTCCCTTATATATATGAGAGATATCTAACTGGCGCCCTCGATGAGTCTGTCCAAGGAAACAGTGGTCACTTAGTAAATTGGGACTAACTCAAGAAAATCGAGAAAGTTGTGGTTTGGATTGAGGATGACTTTCCCGTGCCTTATCCAGAACCAAGATATCGTGTGACAATAGGGTCTATGACAAGGTAGTACTAAGGTTAAATCGGTCTTTTGATAAAACGATAACTCACGTGTTTTGGGTAGTCGTGATGGCTTGCTAGAGTCCGCTCTCGACTTGTGAGTCATAAGATGGCTTGCTGCCAACTTCACGTGGGGCCTGCTGGGTCACACATGAGCAAGATCTGGACACCGCTTAAAGGGACACGAATTAGGGTTAATTTATGATTCACTCCGGTGACACAATTTAAGACATAGCTAAATGTCTGGGACATAAAGTCTTGTCTTAAATAAAATCTACGGTTGAGATATTTAAATTTGTGGGACAAGTTTAAATATATATATTAATTGTTAAATAGATAATGGGATTAATCTATTTACAATTATAATATTAGGGAATAATAAATTAGATAAGGTTCCTAAAAGTTAGGAGATTATTGATTTATTAAATTCACTAATATTAGGATAAATTGGATAGAGGGTGGCGCCTCTTTTAGCTTGTTTTAATTAATAGAAATGTTTTATTAATTAAAGTCATGAATTTGAAATTCAAGATTTGATCTAGATTTCAAAGATTCAAAATTTGAATTAAAGATATTAGGGTAATATTTTAATTCAAAATCTTTGGAAGATAATAAGTTGGTTGTATCTTCCTAAGAGTTAGGAATGTTTTTTATTTATAAAATTCCAAAGAAAATTAGGGGAGGTTGGCACATTCTTATGTGGGTCCAAGGAGGAACATTTGATCTTCCAATTTGATTCTCAAAGATTGCATTTGGATTCAATTAAGATATTAAAGTAATATTTTAATTAAGAATTCAAGTCCTATAATTATAATATTATTGTAATCTTATAATTTTATAATTTGATAATCCTATAATTTAAGGATTCCCTAATTATAATTATCAAAATTCCCCAACACTATAAAAAGGCCAAGAAAGTCGACTTGGCAACCCTAATTCACATTAGTGAAATTTTATTCCCCCCAACAAAATTCTCTAGTTCCGCAAAGGGATGTTGATGTTTTCACATATATTTTTTCACTTTGTTGCTACTTTCTAGACTAGTTAGTATATATATGACTTTAGTTGTGTGTAACCTTTGCATAATTTAAAAGGAGTGATCATTGTGAGAGTGTGAGTGAGATATATGGAGATGAATTTGAGAGAATAAATGATGAAGTGTAATAACATTACATAGAATCCAAATTCCATTTATAGCTTTTATTATTTTGGCCAAAGTCTTATTTTGGTCTCCCAGTTATGTTTAATGTTCCAAATTGGTCCCTCAGATATTTTTCATTCCATATTGGTCCTTCAGTTATGTTTAGTGTTCCAAATTGGTCCCTCAATTATTTTCGTTCCATATTAGTCCCTCAGTTTTCCAAAATTTGACACAGTTGGTCCCTCAAACATTTTTCATCAATTTTTCCGTTTAAAAAAGACAAAATTGATTTATAACTCCTTAAAGTTTTGATTTTTTGCATTAAGGACCTTTTTTCTCTATAATAGAACCAAAATGTAAGAAAGAAGAAATAACTGGGGGATTTTAGTTTATTTCTCTCTCTCTCTCTCTCTCTCTCTCTCTCTCTCTCTCTCTCTCTCTCTCTCTCTCTCTCTCTCTNCTCTCTCTCTCTCCCCCCTCTCTCTCTTTCTTCTTTTGTTGTGAAGGTCATACTCATACATGTCGCTCACTTCATCATTCATCTTCAACCTCGCGACTTGGCCGGCAGCGGTGTGTATGGCATCCTAGGCGTCGTTCTTAGCAGAAAATGGCGTCGTCGACTGTGACGAAACTTGGGAAGGTCCATTGGGGCTTTCGTCGTAGAGCCCGCGCTTCGGCATGACCAATTCTCGATTCCGAAGCGCGGGCCGAAGTGCGGACTGTACGACGGAAGCTCCAATGGACCTTCCCAAGTTCCGTCACAGCCGACAACGCCATTTTTCCGCTAAGAACGACGCTTGAGATATTATATATGTCGCCACAGGGCAAGTCGCGAGGTTGAAGATGAATGACGAAGTGTGCGGTATGTATGAGTATGACCTTCACAAC
Source organism: Chamaecrista fasciculata (assembly GCA_003254925.1). Lineage (NCBI taxonomy): Eukaryota > Viridiplantae > Streptophyta > Magnoliopsida > Fabales > Fabaceae > Chamaecrista > Chamaecrista fasciculata. The sequence continues at coordinate 5,740 of QANZ01010943.1, forward strand.
AAAGAGAGAGAGAGAGAGAGAGAGAGAGAGAGAGAGAGAGAGAGAGAGAGAGAGAGAGAGAGAGAGAGAGAGAGAGAGAGNAGAGAGAGAGAGAGAGAGAGAGAGAGAGATTTATTTTTTTTGTGTGAAATTAACTAAAATCCCCTAGTTATTTCTTCTTTCTTACATTTTGGTTCTATTATAGAGACAAATGTCTTTAATGCAAAAAATTTAAAATTTTAGGAGTTAAAAATCAATTTTGTCTTTTTTTATTAACGGAAAAATAGATGGAAAACGTCTGAGGGACCAACTGTGTCATATTTTGAAAAACCGAGGGACCAATTTGGAACACTAAGCATAACTGAAAGACCAATATGAAACGAAAAATAACTGAAGGACCAATTTGGAACACTAAGCATAAATGAAGGACCAATATGGAACGAAAAATAAATGAGGGACCAATTTGAAACATTGAGCATAACTGAGGGACCAAAATAAAACTTTGGCCGATTATTTTTTACCTCACAAAGTCACAGGCACCTGTGAAACAGTGAACCTAGCTATTGATTTTTCGCCAATATCTTATCTAGGCAATTGCTCTCTTTAGTTTTTACCGACCAACTTTAATTACAAAACACCTCACCTCTATTTGATTAAATTTTTTCATTTACACTCAATTCACACACAATTATCTTTTCCAATTCTCGAACTTGCCTTATAATAGACTTGCTTTCAAACAATGAAAATAGTAACAATTACAAAACAGATTTCAAGTCTGTGTTAGATAAAAATGAAATGTAAGAGGGATCTTTATAGAGATATGGGGTCTTGGCACTCATCTCGAGCAATTCATTTTTGTTTCATGTCAGAATCAAACGTTGTGTCTCCTTCCTAATATCGATGTTTAGTGAAAGTTTACTAGAAGTGTTATTTTTGTAAATGTATTTATCTAGTCACTTGTGCGTAATTTACTTATTTCATGCAATTTTTTCAATTCATGAAGTCAGAACATCATTGGTAACTATTTCAATTTAGGGTTTAGAGTTTGAGTTTAGGGTTTAGGATTTTTAATATTTTTTCTAATTTCAATTTAGTCTCTGCGTATAAATTTAGTTCCTGAAAGATTTATGGATTAAGGACTAAACTAGAATGTTTGGAAGAGTTTTAGGACACTTTACAATTTTATTTTGAGGACTTTGGACTAAAATGAATGAAGATGATGAAGAAGAGGGGGGGAAGTTGAGAATAATGGGATAAGAACGGGCCAGGGATTAAATTGCAAGTAAGGTTTTTTTATTATTATTCTTTATGCTTATGTGGCTTGGATTTCTTACGTGGCAGCCATTATTTTTTTGTGTTTAACCGGTGCTGACGTGGCAGTTAACGGCCATGTCAGCATTTAATGGCACACATCAGCCTCCATCCGTACCATGTCAGTTTCTTTGTAACGCCTAGGTGACAAAAGGACTAACTTGCAGCAAGTTAGCATAATTTGAGAATCAAGTTGTACAATTTTGAAAATCCAAGGACCAAACTTCCAGCGCCTGCATAATTCAGGGACCAAAATGTTAGTTTACTCAATTTTTTTTATATGTAAATAGTTAAAAGTTAATAAATTTTTATAAAAATTTTATAAATTATAATATATACCTCATGACCCTTTTTATTAACGGAACAAACCACAATGACCCTATCTAACACTTTTTAAACCACAGGAACCCTATTTGAAAATGGGTTAAACCATAGGGCGCTTTTGTGTAATTTACCCTAAAAGAAAATATATATATATATATATATATATAAATTTAGAAAAGAATGAATATACCCCAGGCCGGGTCTACAAGTGCTAGACCCGAGACCCGACCGGGCCCGAACCGGGTTTTGTTCATCCCTAAGTTTTACATTCTCTATAAAAGGAGTTACAAATATATAGGTCAAAATATAATTTTGGTCCTCTATCTTTTGAGTAGGAAGCAATCTAACCCTTCATAGTTTTTTGTTACAATTTTGGTCCGCCAAGTTTCTCAACAGTTTCACTCATTGGTCCCAATGATTGAACGTGGCTATATTTGTTTCAGGAATAAATATGATAAGTTTCGAGTTACATGTTACTTTTGATGAGTAACTATGTCAAGTCGGGACCGTCAACAAACAAAGATTAAATTAGAGTACGAAAGTGAGTTGCGTTGGATGACAAAGTATGGTGAAATCCTAAACAAACCATTTTTTGATATCTCAATCATTAGTGAAACTCTTCACTTGCATGGTTATCAAGTATGGGTATTAGAGTACTAAATTTGAATTTTTATATCCCAGATTTCTTGACTGTTTGTGACATATTTGCAAACACTTTTAGGACTTTTTTCTTACCAACAGACATTAGAAAAAGTAAAATTTTGGTAAATTATAAAGGAAATCCTGGTCTATTATTTTATGATGACATATATATTAGTAATTTTGAGAGTTGGTCATGTGATACACTATTCAGTGACCCACACCCATGGGAGCTCATCCATGAATGCTTTCTTGCTAATATGGAACCATTGTTGCTATTGAGAGATGATACTATACTTAACTACTTTGTTAATTAGAATCCAAGAAGCTAATGGTATCGTGAGCCAGTCAAAAGAGATTTCTCTGACTTTTAATTATGTTACATGGATATGGTCATATTTAACATCCATGGATATAGCTTAACCATTCATTCGTCGTTGGTAGGCTCATTTGTTTAACAACACTTTAGTTGAAATTCCATGAAAAATATATATATCTTTTTTCTGTTGGCACAATATGAAAGAACTATTGCTATATGTTGTAGGAAGTTTGAAATTTTTTTTTTTTTGCCAAAATAGGATGTTTAAATATTAATTCCAGCTTAACTGTATTTTTTTTCAGATTAATTACAAGTTTTTTATGTTGGTTCAATTTACAATCAAGTTTTTATGAGCCTTTCAACTGAAAATAAATACAATCAAGTTGGAATTAATCTTCAAACTTCCTATTTTGGCAAAAAAAAAAACTTCAAACTTCCTACAACATATAACAATAGTTCTCTCATATTATGCCCAAAAAAAAAATATATATATATATATATATCTTTTCATGGAATTTCAACTAAAGTCTTGTTAAACAAATGGAGACAGTCTTGTTAAACAAATGGGTCTCCAGGCGACGAAAGAATGGTTCGCTATATCCATGGATGTCAAATATGACCATATTTCTATACTAAAAGTCAGATAAATCTCTTTTGGGCAACTCACAGTACCATTAGCTTCTTGGATTCTAATAAACAAAGCAGTAGGTATAGTATCATCTCCCAATAGCAACAATGGTTCCATATTAGCAAGAAAGGAAGGTCATTCATGGATGAGTTCCCATAGGTCACTTGATGGTATATGACATGACCAAATCTCAAAATTACTAACTTGTCATCATCATAAAATAGTAGACCAGCCTTTCCTTAATAATTTACTAAAATTCTACTTTTTTGTGACGTCTGTTGGTAAGAAGAAAGTCCTAAAAATGTCTGCAGACATGTCATAAACAGTCAAGAAATCTAGGATTTAAAAATTCAAATTCAGTACTCTAGATACCCATACGAGATAACCATGCAACTGAAGAGTTTCACCAATGATCGTTGAGATATAAAAAATGGTTTGTTTAGGATCAGACCATCTTTTTCCCTTTGTTGAGTACTTTGTCAACTTTTTCTTCCATTAACGTCTGATATGTCACTAAACAACATTAAGACAACATAGTCATCATATTCTTTGTTGTAAAAGAATCCAAATTGAGGATAACAACCTGCATAAATATACAAAAATATTTAGAAATGGATATTATTTAGTTATAAATGTTAATTGAATAACAAACTTCAAACATAAAACAAAAAAAGAGAGAACTAAGAACCTGCACAAAATGAATGGTTAACTTCCACCTCCTTGTATTGTTTAGTCAGAGGATTACATAGACAAATTGGCCATGGAAGTCCAGAGATATGTTCTTTATATCATATCATATAAGATGCCTAGTTTGAAATATATGGCACAATATCTCAGATTCCAGGGAAGATGATTGGGATACTTATCTGTCAATATAAAACATAACCTTCGATCCCACTTTGGTCAAGTATATTATTAAACTGCTTAACATGAAAACATCCCATTTACAAAATACAGATCCAATACAAAAACACTAAGGCTGTGTTTGGATGAGGTAAATTTAGGGGAGAAAGTAAAATTTGAAGGTATTAAATTACCTTAAAACAAAATTTTCTGTTTTGGTAAAATTCTTGATAATTCAAATTTCATGGAAATTTTTTGAAATATTTTTTTGTGAACTTTACAATTCTAACTAAATAGGTGGAATTTGGGAAAAAGAACTCATATCATGTATTTTTAATTCATTAAAAAGAAAGTTTAAAATTTGACATACACATTGTTTGAAAACATAACACCTAACTTCCAAACGCAACGCAATACCATTATACCATTGATCCACGTGATACATTTCTTTTTATCTAGATATTATTTATTTTTTATTATAGCATTTAGTTTTTATTTTTCATTATTCTTAATTTTAAATCTTCTCTAAACAATAAGTACTGAAATTGCTTGTCCTCTCCAAGATATTTTAATTACTAAGATTTAAATTCTTAACTTTTATCCAAACAAGTTATTTCAAATGCTAAAAATTGAAATTGTGACAATTCAAAATCTTATTATTTAAAATCTGATGGAATCTAAAATGTTATAATAGATAAAGGAGTGGAACTAAGAAAGTTCTCACTGACAATTGTAACGGAACAGAATGAAGGAGTAGCATCACTTGACTAATCACAGGACAAAGTCCAAATAGTGACAAAATTAATCTATAACACCCAGACAAAATCAAACGATCTATGCTGATTAACATAAGCACATCATCTAACATTGTCTGTCTAAAGGAAACAAGAAGACACATGGTGAACAAAAAAGTTTCACAAATCTGTTGGTTTTATCATCACAAATCTAAATTACAGAAAAAGCATGGTAATTCTTTGATACAAAAAGAAAAATCAATAATTTTGCAGGATGGAGCATGGCACTGAAATTGAAATTCTATAGTACAAATATTTGGGACTGGACATATTAGTTTTAAGGTTCTAAATATAGGAGAGTATATCCTTTAAAAGTATGTCCTTTAGTAATAGAAAATTGGAAAATGGATATTGGAACTAATGTTCAGTATATCTTTTGATTCTGAGGGACTACAGAATAGGAACTCCAAAAAGATTTACAAGCATCCTTTTTGATGAACTGAAAAATTGGGCATGAATATGGTGAGATCCCTCTCTTCCGCTCTTTTATGTATTTTTTGAATTATCATGCCATTTGTTCACTCATGCCAATGAATGTCTAAAGGAATGTTTGTTAGAAGCAATCTGTACACAAAAGAACTACCCATAAATGAGGGCAAATCATCAATGGCAGCTCACTTCCAGATATTGAGTTTTTTAACTTTTTGCAGAACTCAACTTAGACAAGGACTAAGAATTCTTAAAATATTACTTCTGTAATGAAAGGCTTACTTGCAAAATAGGATTTGCGTGTTCTTTTAGCAGTTTTCCTATGTCTTCTCTTGTTTCCTACCAGTTGGTAGACAATTTGAGAGAAGTTGCAGCTGGACACATGCATTATCCATTACTTATTAACTTTCTTTATCACTCTGCTCAACTTCCCTTCTCAGCTGCAGGTCTGCCTGCAAAGTCCAAGAGAATCCCACTAACTCAGAGAACGAAATAAGGGATCCATGTTAAAGTCTAAGTTTTCTAGTCAAATGGAAAGGAAACTCAACAGATTCTAGTTTATTAATTTTTCTAGGTATGCATGTCAAATTTCAAGGACATGATGCTAGTACTTACCAGTTTAAGCTGCAGCTCTGAGATCCTTAGCTGTTTCTGACGAGCAAAAAACTTTAGTGACTGCGATAACAATGAACAATCAATCCCAAATGGAAAAGAAAATACAATAGAAGACAAAAGGATATAAGGAAATGGATATAAATTCATCTACAAAACTAAGAGAATGCTGGAAGCAAAAGAAAGCAATAACTTACTCCATATCTCTGCATCTCAAGAGATCTACGCAAAGCTTCTTTTTTTGTTAAAAGATTTTTGGTGACCTTTTCCAAAGGTCGTTGATAGTTTTTTCCCCGGTACAAAATTATAGCATGGCCTTCTTTTAATTTATCAACAGAAACTAGAACCCCACCACTCTCTGCCTCGAGCATTTTTGCTGTGTAAGTGACCTGACTGAATGCTCTCTGCATCGTAATGACCTTTACAACTTCTCTGTGCTTCCAATGCTGATGTAGGCCTTCCACTACACCTTCAAAAATTCCACGTCTGCCTGCAGTCATCATTTAGTAGAAATTCAAACAGCAGGAAAAATATAATAATAAGCTATTTGAACCAAATTTCATTCCATACTACCAAATTCAGGAGTGTTTTAATGTAGCAATGTTTCAATGTTCAGCAAAAAGAACTAGAGCAGTGAGCAGTGATAGAGGCAATATCTCTTCAAAAAGACAACTTCAGTAGAAAACAGTGGTAATTTTAAACCACTCTAATAAGAGAGAAAACAAGACATCTAATGCATGGAAGATCGAGAATGAATGAAATTGCACTGATATTTAGACTTAAAAGAAAATGAAGTTATAATGATGTGTAATTTAAGATGCAAAGGTAACATGAACTTTCTAAATATTAATTTAATTTGTTGTTCAACTGATTGATTAAAAGTTTTCAAAGACAAAGGAACTCCTGCCAAACTTTCTCAATGTATAAACCCATTTGACTACAGAAAAATGTCCTATAACCATGATGTTCGATTGATTAAATAGCTCAGATAGGGAGAGGAGCCCACAAAGCAAACTAGATTTGAGAAGTGCAATTTCTTTACCAAGCACTAAGCAACTATGCATCTTCACTCCTATCTTGCGTAAGCATTGTCTCTCCTCTTCTGTTATTATTTCCACGTCCGCATCCTGCTTTGCAGGTGTCCATGCAGCATCCAACTTTGATAATTCCTTTGCTGAGCTCTCTATTTTCTTGTTAAGCTGCAGAGTCCATACAAAAAACAAAAAATAAAAATAAAAACTACAAAATATTACTACAATACCAACTCAAAACGTAAAGGTTGATAAATAAAATCATACAATGAATGCTTTGTGCTCTTCCTTTTTCAATTCCTTCTGCAATCTTTCTATTTCTGCTTCCAATTGAATATCCAAATCTGTATGGATGTTTGCAACAACCCAAAGATTTTCTTGGATTTTCTTGAACTCTGTTAAGGTTCCACTAGTACTAGGGTTCTGCTGTGGTTCATCAACTGGTGAAAAAGTTTCAACTGCTTTCATCCTTGAAACTTCTTCGTGATGTTGACAACTTTTAAGCTCCTCTTCTCTCTCTTCTACCAAGTATGCAACTCTTCTTGGAAGGAAATCCTTACCCCTATAGAGTATTATAAAAAACTTGTTACGCAGCAAGAGAGTTCCTCCTGTGAGACGCTGCATCGGGGACAACAAAGTTTTTGATTAACATATATATCAATTAAAATAGAGAAGATTAAAAAAGGTTAACAAATAGAGGACAAAATGATACGCTATAAATGAAAACAAAAAACGAGGATAACATAGTAACACATACTTGTTTCTACATACATAAACCAAAACCAGCCCATTGAGTGTGTATATAAGCTAGCTAGGAAAATTTTATAGTTCATGTTACAATAAAATTTAGCTTGTCTTTCAGCTATGACGAAATGTATCTGAATAATTCAAAATGTAAACATTATATGCCAATTTACTATAGATATTGATATTGCCATCTGAATCATAAAATTGTAATATATATGTCATCTGAAGAGTAAGTTAATTATAATGTGAGGTTATGTGAATTGAAATCCAACGCAATGATCACGATTATATGTGGAAAGATGAACCCATTCCTGAGACCTCGAGTATCTTGGTCTCATATCAACATTATAAAGTAACATTCAACAAAACTTACCTTGAGCTCATTGGCCATTATTTCATTGTCAGTATTTGGAATTCCATACTTCACAGCAATTTTTGCTATAAGGCTCTTCTCCCACAACTTTAAAATAGCAGAAGCCAAGCCCTGAAGTCTTCTATTCCTTCCTTCACAAAATTGAAAAATATATAAAATGATAAGCATAAATGATTTTTAACCAACCAATTACAGTTTTCACTTAATAGAATAATTAATTAGCCTTAGCCTTCTTTTCCAGAAGCAGTTACGTCTTGTTACATCAATTTCTTGACATTATAACTAATTCAATTTTCTTTTAGGCATTGTTGGTATTATGAAAAAATCTCAAAATTTTTTCTCCAATCAAATTTTACTTCAATTTTTTAAGTAGAGGTTTTCTTGAAACAAGTAAAGAAACCATTTGCATATTTATGTTAGCACTTTCTTGTAAGCTTATTACCAGCACTGCCAGTTACCAAGACCAACATCATCATTACCCAAAAAAAAAAATGACCAACATCATCATTGAAACTCACCAGGGGCTACTTTTAGACCCAAGTAGAAAAGATTTCTAAGAGATCATTAATTTCTAAGATTTCTAATACAGTGAAATGATCGAATATCTACCACAGTATCTGGTCTTAGTAGAAAACAATTCACAAAATTAATGTGCACCAGTGGCTCCTTGCGTTTCTAAACACAATATTTGAACGATAACCACATTCAATTGAATGAACAATAATAAGCACAATATTTTTACAAAGTCAAACAGTACTAGGTTGACTTTGCTACAAGGTTTTTCTTTCAAGTAAATAGGTTGAATAGCAAAAATTCAAAGTAGGATATATTGCTGGACTTTATCAACGCTAACAGTTCATAGGTTTGAAATAAAATGTCAAAAGGTTATCGAAGATCTAGAATCTAGATACAACTAAAGTAGATACAAGTGAGGAGACATTTCTTTCCATGTAGCCTAAGCTAGTGAGTATGCTTCATAAATTGCACAAATTCATCAACATGCAGGAAGAAAGAAAAAATGATTATGGGTTCTCATTTCTTTTTCTTTTTTTTTTTCAAAACAAAAAAGAAATAAAACAACAACAACAAAATAATCTGAAAGATTACGTCAAGCAGGAGATTACCGAGGACAAAATGGGTCGGCAAAGGGTGAGCTAGGTTCCTCAAGTATGTAAGTTCATTATCAGTCAGTTTTGACTGAGAATTAGGTGGAGGAAGCCTAAATGGAAGCTCAAATCCAGGAACCACTTCTGGTAGTAAGTCACCATCTACTGGGAGCGGTTTGTGCATCCACCAATCAATGAAGCGAGGTCCTAAGCCATCCAGCAACCTATCAGTTTCCCTCTCATACAATGATCCACTCACAGGTTGGCAATTGCCATCTTTGAATTTGATACCCATTGCTATAGAGTTTTTATCGTCAGCTTTCCGGCTCAGCATATCATGTGTCCTACTTTGACTAGATTTAACCCAGTAAAGGTCATCCTTGGTTTCTGACTGCACCCGGTTGATTTCACCATGGTTTGCGTTTTGGCTGCGATAGTAGCTTCTATAAATCTTTTGAGAAACTTTAGGGGCGAACTGATGATTGTCTCTTCGGTAAACAACAAGAGTATCTTTCTTACTCCAGACAACCAAGCCTCCGGTCTTTGTCTATTCACATAGGAATTTCATCAGGTTCAGATGCAATGAACTTTAGGCCAAAGCAATATGATATATATAAGAAAATATAGAGGAAATCTAGTTTATATGCCAATAACACAATCACTCAAAATGTTGAGACACTCAAAATAAACTAAGTAGCAAACAAAACTATAATTAGTTACTTATTGTTTTTTGTCTGTTGCTATGATTAGTTACTTATTGAAGTAACTATAATTAGTCACTCAAAATATTAAGACACTCAAAATAAACTAAGTAGCAAACAAAACTATAATTAGTTATTTATTGTTGAACAGTATCTGTTGCTACAATAAACACTCAAAATAATCCTCACATTTTAAAGACGAAAAATAATAAAGAACCAAACAAAACTAGCAAACAGGTATTACTTAACAGTATCTGTTGCTATTGGACGAATTCAAGTGCTAACTGCTAACACATTCCAAGGTACCCACAACATGCTAACACATTAAATCATACACATAGCCTTCAATGATCGCAAGCAGTTAAATATGGCACCCATATTAACAAGGAAGACTACAATCTCCTAAAAACCAACATTGAAATATCCACAAGCCTAACCTCGATAATTTCTTGAGCTCTATCCATATTCCTGCATAAAGGGACATAAAATCTAACCATGGCTAGCTCATTTCTTTTCCAAATGCGTTTAATTTCATCAACAACGTCTTGAGTTACACCAGCTTTCTTAACCTTTACCCATGTTCTTATTCTAGCAGCCTCACTTCTCAACCTCTCAAGCAGATCCTTATCAAGTGTCAAATCCGCAGCAGTCACTGCTTTTTCCTTTTTTCTCCTCCTAAACACAATCCTCTCATCTTTCTCCCATGGCATCCTCCCACGAGTTCTGAGATCTCCCTCTTCCTTCAGTCGTTCTAAAGAACCCTCAAATTCAACTTCCCTAGTAGAACCCATCTCCGTAGTACCAGCCGAACTCTGACGCTTACGAAGTTTTTCAATGTTTTGAACAATCTTACCCATCGCCTTCTTCCCTCTCACCCCACTTTCTCTGCGAGTAAATGCATCATCAGATTGCTCCACCTCACGCTTATTGAAGTTCTTCTGGGCATTGGGGTTAGAAAGGTCAAGAAGTTCATGAGGTTGAAGAAGAAGAGGACCCTTCATCCATGGAGGTGTGTGCACTTTGACGGAAGCATAATCAGAGGAAACAGGGGAGTTCGAATTGGGTGTGGAAGCAATTGGAAGGAGATTGAATGGGTGGCTATGGATAGGGGTTTTGGAAGAATTCAGAAAAAAGGAGGACGAAATAGTGATGCAAGAATATGGGGATGAAATTGAGTAAAATGTGATGTTAGGATTACCAGATAGCTGAGGAAGAAGAGAATGGAAGAGCATGGCAGGCATGGGTGAGAGACTGAAGAGTGGTGTCTCTTCCTGATAGCTGATAGCCTGAGTATGGCACAGTTTCTTCTTACCGCATCTTCTGCTTCTTGCAATGATATTTTTCGTCTTAAAACTTTCAAATTAGTTCCATATGTATAAAATAGATTTGGTCAGAGGTTCATTTTGGTCCTAAATGTATGCCCTTATGTTCATTTTGGTCCACCATGTTTCAAAATATTTAAATTGGTCCTAAATGTTAGTAAAATGATTAATTTTGGTCCCAAACTATTGAATTTGATCAAATTTCTCTCGTATCTCATTTCATGTTTAAATGACTTGTTAAGAGAAACTCGTACCTTTGAATTCGCCGCACTCGAATTTAAAACAAGAGAAATATAATCAACTTTGTTTGCTTAATGACAAAGCGAAAGGTATACTTTTAGAATCGATTTGATCTCGTTTGCTGACGGCCCCAACTGGACAGAGAAAGTACTCTTCGAGAATAATATGTAGCTCTAAACTCGTCACGTTTGAACTTGAAACAAGTCATATTCAATAGTTTGGACCAAAATGAAACATTTTGCAAACCAATTTGAATATTTTGAAACATAATGGACTAAAATGAACATTAGAGCATACATTTAGGACCAAAATGACCCTTTAACCAATAGATTTTAAATGAGAAAATATATTATTTGGTCCGTGAATTTACACGTGTCAACTAATCAGTCCCTGAATAATTGCAATACATGATTTGGTCCCTGAAATATTTTAATTATCAATTATTTGGTCTCTAGTGACCATTTGATCTCTGAATTTGAATAAATTTTATACTTTGTAGTTCCTAAATTTCTACTAAATTGTTGAAAATTACAATATAATTTTTTTGTTCATTTTGTGTATAAAAAAATTATTAATAGCTTATTTTCTATTTTAATATCTTTAATCATAAGCACCACGTGGCCAAATTTTATAAGTGTAGACATATTCAAGGGTCAAGCTTGGACTAATCAAGCTCAAGCCCATGAGCTTTTATGTAAATGAATTTCGGTTTAGATCTAAGTCCAAATAAAATTATACCCAATATAATGAGCGAAGTATTTACTCAAGCTCATGGGTTTGAGCTTGGGTAGTTCAACTTTATTTTTCATTTATAATAATTTTTAAGTTAAATGGTTGTTTTGGTCTTCAAACTATCAGATTAGTTTCATTTTGGTCTTCAAGTTATTTTTTGTTCTGTTTTAGTCCTCAAACTATGGGATCATTTTCATTTTGGTACTCAAACTATTTTTTGTTTCATTTTGGTCCTCAAACTATTTTTTGTTTTAGTCCTCAAACTATTTTTTGTTTTATTTTGATTCTCAAACTATTTTTTTTATTATTTTGGTCCTCAAACTATTTTTTATTTCGTTTTAATCTTTAAACTTTATTTTATTTTATTTTATTTTAGTTCTTAAATTATGAGATTAATTTCATTTTAGACATCATGATATAACGTGTAGAGATGTATAAATATGTGTGTACAAAATTATAATTTATTGTGTAACACCAATGTAACACAAATATGAATATTTGCAATTATCAATTAATATAGAACAACAAATTTCTTCCAATTAAATCAATTTTTTTTGGAAACTCCCTACATAGGGCTATCCACCTATCCCATTAAAATTCGGCCATGTGGTGCTGATGATTAAAGTTCACAGACGCCACATTGAACCCAATAAAACTCTAGCTACAATTCATGCCTAAAAGCCTAAACCCTCTCAAATCTCTCATTCACGAATAGACTTGACAGAAGACGTACGGTGCAAAACTTAAGGGGTGTTTCGCAAATTCCAATCTCAATTCAATCTTAACTTATGAGATGAGATGAGATAATGTTGAAATTAGGATGAGATGAAATGATGTAGTGGTGTTTGGATGGTTTGAGAGAAAATGATGTATAATAGGGTGTGAAATTATATAAAAGGGTATGTAATGATTGTGGTTGGTTGAAATATGATTATGAATTTTTTTAATTTGTATAGGGGTAGAAATGGTATGAAATAATGATGTTGAGATGGAGATTGAGATGAGATGATAGGTGTTTGGGTAGGGTTTGACTGGGATGATATTGGGATGAGATGATATTGGAAAGCGTGATTTCTCAATCCTATGGGATGATGGATTTTGGTCCATCCTATTGGATGAGATTATGGGCCAAAATGAAAATAACATTAAAATTCTTTTGAGAATGCAATTTAGTCCATAAATTTGTATCCGGCAAATTAATCAATCCCTAACATGTGTGAGTGATAATTCAAAGCTCGTAGAGAATCCCAGCCATGAATAATGGGGCACATTTATGAATTTGAATATAAAGAAAATAATAAGTAATATTTTGGGAACTAGAATGCAAGTAATATGGAAATTATTTTAAATATACAATTTGGTCCATAACTTTGTATTTTCCCAACAAAACAACATTGCAATTTTTTTGCTACCCATGATTCGAACCAGAAAAATAACAAACACATGGAAACTTGTGTATTTTCCCAACAAAAAAATAACCGTTATTTCTCCATTATCCATAGCGCATAATCATCGGATGAATTTGGACACGAATTTAGAACAACAAATAGTTTGAGGACCAAAATCAAACTATTTTCATAGTTTGAGAAAAAAAC